>JANBQA010000584.1:0-12508 GCA_027576955.1 Dimargaris xerosporica
AGAAAGAGGGTGACTGGACAGCTCTGCCCGCTGCAGGTGTGCGGATGGGCCGCAGCATCATTGGCACCTGGCTGGCAACCGACATGATCCTGCTATCTATCTAGTCGCATGTCGTTCAGCATCCTACCAATAGGCCTGTCCCCCTAGCGTTACGTCGTGAATAAACATCAGTGGATGCGAGGGCTTCCCTTGCCGTATGGTGCCAGATACAACAGGCCGATGGATCGCTTCACGTGACAGTCTGGCAGCGTTCACTACGCTTGGCTGCTTGCTACAGCTGACTTGACTGCTGAAGCAGGTAAAAAAAGAAATAAAAAATTTTGCACACTGAAGCGCACATACAAACAATGTACCAAAGTCCCAAGAAAGCCCAAGCCAAAAAAGAACGCTTGGTAGGCACGCTGTCCCATATAGCGTGGAATGTGCTTGGCCACCACGGCGACGTAAAGGCATTTGCTTTTTTTTTTTTGGCTCTGAGCAACGTTAGTTGTGGTTTATCAAGAGGAACACCGACTGTGGCGGCATTGGCTTTGTTGACGACCTTTAGTTTTTTTGTCTCTCTCTCTCTGTCTTTCTTTACCACCTCGGCTGCACGCTCCCATTGACACGACAGCATGATTTGCGGATTCTGGGGTAAGTTGAAATGCGGGGTTGATTTAGGGGCATTGAAGACATATTGACATGTGGCTCAAGTTATGCTGACCAAGTACGCGAGCAAGGTGGCCGACGTATTGGCACTTTTTTTGCCAAGCACGCACCAATCCTTTGGCATAAGCCATGCCCACCCAGCCCGTTGCCATTCGAGTATTTGTAGTAGGCTGGTTGCGGTCTAACCTTTGGTTTGGCAAGCGAGGCGCTGCCTTGTTACGACTGCTGTTACGACACGGTGGATTAAGGGCTTCAAATCCTCCCCAAAAAGGCGTATACCCAAACGGTTGACGCATCCTTTCGGGTGTGCATGGCCGCGCTGGGCGAAGAAATCACCAAACAGGAACGCACTATTGTCAAAGTCACCGTTGATCAAAAGACGTTTGTGCTGTGCTCGCTCACCCCTGGCAGCGTAGAGCAACAGCAGCTCGAGTTGATTTTCACCGAAGGGGAAGAAATCACGTTTTTCGTCACTGGTGAGAACCCCGTGTACTTGACCGGTAACTACCTGCCCGATGATGAGATGGACAGTGCCTATGGTTCGGATGAGGATGAGGACGACGAGGATGCAAATCTTGATCTTGAAGAGCTGGCCGCCAAGTACAACGTGGACGTGAACGAGCTGATTGAGGAGCTAAGCCGTCAGAACAGCGACGGCGACGAGTCCTCGGACGACGACGAGGCTTCCTCTGGCAAGATTCAGTTGCTCAAGGACGGCGAGGACCTGGACGACGAGTCTGAGGAAGGCGATGAGGACTTTGATGAGGGCATGGAGGTGGAAGAGGATGACGAAGAGGAAGAAGTCGACGAGGAAGCAGAAGAAGCGCTGCGCGACGAAGTCAAGGCCATGCTCGCCGAGGCCAAGCAAGACATCAAGAAGTCTACAAAGGCCTCGGAAAGTGACAAGAAGCGCAAGGCCGCTGACGATAGCCAAGACAAGGCCACCACTACCCCCAAGAAAGTCAAGGATAACAAGGCTGCCGCCGAGCCAGCCAAGTCACCCAAATCGCAGGAAAAAGCCAAGCAGACCAACAAATTTGTCAAAAACGGGGTCACCATTGAGGACTTCAAGGTTGGCACGGGAGCCGAGTCCAAAAAGGGGCATCGCGTGAGCATGCGTTACGTGGGCAAGCTGACCAGCGGCAAGGTCTTTGACCAAAACACCAAGGGCAAACCCTTCAAGTTCAGACTCGGCGGCGGGGAGGTGATCCAGGGCTGGGACATTGGTATCGCAGGCATGAAGGTTGGCGGTGAGCGTCGCCTGACCATCCCCGCTAACTTGGCCTATGGCCGCCGCGGCGCTCCTCCCGATATTCCGGGCAATGCCACCCTCGTGTTTGATGTCAAGCTGCTCGACACTCGCGGCAAATAAGCGCACGATCAGCGTCACGACTTGGTAGTTATTGCATTGCCTGTGTGTTCCTCCTTTTTTTAAAAGTGTGGTGCGTTGGAGGCCGCTAAGAAGGCAATAAATCAACCGTAGATTGCTTTTGGCAGGGGTATAAGATGATGGTTGCGTACTAAGAGTTGGCCGTCAGTCCATGCTGGCAACGAGCCATCCATGACCCACTATCGTTTGCGGCAGTTAGGTTGTTAGACATTGGCCCTGGTTGCTGTGTTTAACGAGCAGCATACATGGCCACCATTGCCATTTTGGCTGCGACCAAGTACAAGGCCAGTCGCCTATGAGAGTAGGTCTGTCCTGTGCTAAAACGACTGCACGCAGTCATGGTGTGGTGAGAATGACCAGTGCTTGGCATGAAGGCGTGCTGAACTATTGCATCAGCCAGAGTGGTGGCGGCGTAAACGGGAAGCCCAAGGGATCTGCGAAATGGGCCCATTCATGCTGGTGTCACCAGTGGCTCTGGCCATGGTTAAATGTTCCGGCCCTGTGTGTTGGCCCAAGTACGACGGTCAATTAGTGGCGGAACAAGGCGCCTATTGTGTCCGTTGGTCAAGTCCCCTAATCTAGCCATTGGTGGCTGGTAGCACGATGGGTTTATCCGGTGACAAAGGCCCCACCCCCGTGGTAGTTGATTGGTTTCAGTGACCTAAAATGAATCTATTTGTGAAAGAATCGTTCTATGAATTCCGTTGTATTGCAGCCTCATATTTTGGCAGGCCATTATCACGCTGACTATCGCTGGAGTGGTCGTTGCTTTGGCGTGCGGGGCCCTATCGATAGCCAGCATTAGTAAAAAAACAAACCCGCCCCTTGCCATTTGAGCCCAGAAAGGAAAAAGGCACTCTAGCTGATAGCGGTGCAAAGACCAAGACTGGCAAAAAGGAAACAAGATTATATAAATACTTGTCATTCCTGGTACCGATATTAAGTGCTCTAAAGATAGTAGAGCTTTGCTTAGCGGCTAGTTGGCTTGTTAGCGCTCGGGGCATATTGACTTGGTCTTTGGTTCTATTGTAGCATTAATACACGCTATATTTTGGCAACACTGGCCACCCCTCCCCGATTCGTAATCCTTAGCGACCATGCGTGGTATTAACCGGCCCTATGCCGTGGCATGCTTTTTGGTACTTGCTCCTATTGCCTGTGCCGCCGGCGGGCGGCCATCGTCCACTAATGTCCAAGCTCCAGTGAACTCTTTGGGAAAAACCAAATTTTGCAATGCCATCCAAGGTATTCGCACAGGGGCGCCATCATTATTTCGACGACAGGGCAAAACCGAAGCCCGCCTCGATACCCTTTGCGCCCAGATACAAAGGCTTCGTGCCATGGGTATCAGTCCCAGCAGTAATGCAAATGCTAACTCTCTGGCAGCCCAACGGCAACGACAGGCCTGCGAGCAAGCAGCAGCACAACAAGGCACCCACTGCGAAGCCCTAGACTTGGTAAAATTTTACATCATGTTCTGCCAAACCCCACAAACTGCGCCTCTCACCTCGGCCATGACAATCATCGACTTGGTCGACCCTGACAACCAGTCACTTATTCCTATATCATCGTCGTCGTCGCCAGGCAGTGCATTGCAATTGATACCAACCATGCCGACTGCATCGTTGACCCGCAGAGGCATTGGCGATGCGTTGGACTTGCTGTGGACGTACACAGGCATCGTGTTTCTATCTGCCCTCGCTTTAGCCCTGACCGCTGGAGTAGTAGCAGCGGGAGCAGTTATAACGGCCCCAGGTTTGGTGTTTTTCGTCGTGATTGATTTTTCCATCAATCTCTTTCGGGCGGCTCGGTCAATGTGCCTGGCTCTCGGTCGAAAATTGTCCCAGCGCTACCAGTCTTAATGGGTAAACTGCTTTGGAAGTAACACGGTGGGGGGAGGGATTTGGTATAAAGATGGCCTATGCAATAAAATGACAGAGTCTCCACGCCCAGACTTTATTGGTTTCCATAATGTGACCCGCGAGTTCATATATATGCGCCATCAATTTAGTACATGGATAAAAAGCACACAATTTTTCAAAAAAAAAAGATAACCTAGCCATCAGCCTCCATTATTGGTGTCTTTCGGTACACATGCTGGGTGAACAAGTTCCTGCGACGCAAGAACCACTGCCACAGCTTTTGCGTCCATTGGACGATCACAGTATGAGCAGGCATCCAGTGCATCGGTCACAATTGGTCCCTTTATCCTCTTATTGAGCGCATGTCGCGTCAATATCAATTGATGGTGCGTGGCCAGGTGAGTCGCTTGGTGCAGGCTCTTGGTCACTTGGCACTCTCGCCGTCGGGTTTCCATCGTGCGCAACGCTTGCCGCAAAAATGGTTCCACGATATCAACAGTCCACATCTGGGGGATCAGTCGAAGCGCTGCCAAGGGTTCCAGCGATGCACCATACTGGGTCAGCAAGTGGCGAACTAGAATAATAATTTGGTCTTCGTCGTCATCGGCGCTATCCAGCTGCAAGTAGTATTTGAGTAGCGTCAGAAAATAGTGGCTTCGTGTGGTATCGTCGGCAATCCTCTGGCAGTATCGTTCGGCCGATTCATAGTCCTGCACGCGAAGAACTAGGGCTTCTATCACGCGTTCATGCTCCCCCAGTTTACCCCATACCACCGCTAGCTCCGAGTCCAACCCGAGGCGATGGTCGTCAGCCTGGTGCCGCTGCAACCGAGCCGCAACGCCTGCACAGTCATACTGCCGCGACCGTACCAAAAAGCTCAGCAGCTGGCTGCGAACGCGAGCCACAGGGTCATGTTGGCGGGATTGCAAGTATTCCAAAAATGTGAGCGGGTCGGCCATCTTTCGTCGCATGCGTTGAAACCCTTCGTGCAACGGATCTTCGGTACGAGTGCGGTTAGTATCCTTGATGGTATGATGCTGGTGGTCGTCTGTGCCTTGTTGCTGACTATCTTGTAACCGCTGCTGCAGTGCCTGCACCAACAAGTCGATTAGGCGCTCGTGGTACCGCGGCTCTTGATTCCCTAGCTGGTCAATGACAAACTCGAGGTACATGGTCGTGCCTGTAGGTCCATAGGACTGCAGCCGGTCAATGACACGATCCACCGTGGCAGCGCTGGCGTCCTGTGCAGCCACACTGATAAACAGTTTGGCACCCAGCAGTTCAGATTGTTTTAGCACCACCGGCGAAAACTCCCACACTAGGTCGCTGTCGCCCAATAGGTAAAGGTACTCGTACATCTCATTCACACCGTCAAAATGAGAATCGCGCAAGGTACCCGCCAAGATGTCGGCCCAGAGCTGCAGTGCCTTGGTCGGTTGGCCGTGCGCCCGGTATACCAACGACAACGCATAGTGTTGGTGGGCACTGGTAAGTAGTGGTGCCACAGACGCAATGGGGCAATATTCTGCGCCCGCCTTGACAAGCTCCAAGATCTTGCATTGCAGCGACTCCTGCTCTGACGGTTGGCCAGCTAGCTGAGTCAACGCCTGATAAATCAGTACCGGGTACACCACATCCAGGTCCATATCCGTACGAGACCAGGGGCGCTCCAAAGCCGTGGGTGAAGAAGCGGACGGTGAGGATGACGAGAGCGATGGCCGAAGGCGCGATGGGGGCTGATGACCATAGGAGCGTTGGGCTTCTTGTTGCACAAATTCGAAATAACGAACTAGCATGTCCTGGGCGTTCTGGCGCAACATCGCGCCCAGGGCGCTTTGGGTTTCATGGTCCTGGTTGGGTGGCGGGTCACTTGGTGCATTGACGGTCACAATGTGATCGATGTCGCCTGTAGCAGCAAATACGTCGGCCAGTCCGAGAGGCGGATCGGGCAGTGCCGTTAAGCGGAGTGTTTGAGCTAGAGCGGGAAAGACCTTGAGCAGGAGGTGTGGCCTTAGCTTTCCTTTGCGAAACAGGTCAAATGCGTCTTCAAAAAGAGTTTTGCCCAGATAGATCAGCCCTGCCTTTTGGTAGATATAACGCAGCTCCAACTGCTGAATGGGTGCGGTATAGCAGGTCTCAAGGGCCTGGTGCGTCTTGGCCAGCGCTTCTTCCACCCGATGCGCGTCCAGCAATGGGTCCACTTGCAGTAATAGCGGTTGGAGAACCAGGGCATCGACAGTTGTGGCACTGGTCAGTAAGAACGGCACAGGCACGGTGGTCTTTTGGGTGATGGCGTGTGCGGTGTCGGGGGAAGCCGGCTGGGTCAGCACACTGCCCTCCAGTTTGGCCAAGAGCGGAGTTTGAATGGTCATGAGCGATGCTTGCGACAGGTTACGTGCCGAGGGGCTGGGCGGGAGATCGATGACCTGCACCAGCCGCTGGTCCGCAATATGATAAATTTCCAGCGCATTGGTCCGAGCCAGCGTGACAATGTACGGATCCACATAGCCGACCGCTCTTGGGTACGAGGTAAAATGCAAGGTGCCACGCACCGCATCGCCCTTGGCCGTGATAAACATTCCCAGCGCGGACCGATCCACACCCGACGTCGTAACAATGAGGAATTCGTTGGCTTGAATAGCTACGATCCAGGGTCGAGCGCTGCTGTTGGGTGCCGATGGCGAAGTGGTGGGCGTTGGAATCAGCGGCAATGCTTCCTTGGGGTGCCGCAAATTGACTAGCTGGTACATCTCGTCGTCCGCAAGACAAAATTGGTCGTGCCATGCACACAACATGCGGACTCCATTGGCTGCCAGTGGTACCTCATAGCGAAGCTGCAACGACTGTGGAGCCACATGGTAAATTTGTAGGTTGCGTCGCTTGGCAACTATGAGAACGGTAGGAACCTGTGGGTCACGATGAAACTGGTGGTCTGGTGTAGCCGTAACCGCGGCATCTGTTGCGTAACTCTGCACGCCGCGCAAGGGGCCAAAGTTAGCACTGGCAGTAGCAGTGGAAGCAAGTGGGGTTAGGTCGGGTAACGAGTAAAACGACAAGGTACTGTCGCAAAACACGACCAATTTTCGAGCTTTTTCCAGAACCGTCAATGAATCTACCCGTGCCTTGCCCGAGCCAACTAGGACAAACTGGATTAATGAGGCTTGATTGGTATCGGTAGGAGCTGTGGGAACGGGCATCGCACCACCAGAGGTGTTGGTGCTATCAACCAGGGTGAGATTATCCACCCAGTAATGATACAGCTGGCCGTCGACGGTGCCCACGTACAGGTTATTTTCCCAACACTCCACGCAGTGCGCTGCCGCTATCGGCGGTCGTCTAGCCTCGCCTTCGGTTCTTTCAGACTGGAGTTGACTGGGCAGCGACGTCGCCGCATCGGATGGGGAGGATCGGTCGGCCAGGGCTGGCTGGGGCGATGCTGCGGCCGAATGGCGCCGCAGGGACGACGTCCGGGACGCGACTTGGGTGAGCAACCGAGCGGCGCGTGACCCACCTCCATTGCTAGGTGATGTGGACGGGGAAGCAAGGTTCTCGGAAGCAACGCGGGCATGGCCTACACGGGGCGAATTGGGATTGGACCGAACCTGCGGCGTTGGCGGCAGTGGTTTGGGTGCTGCTGGATGCGGGTCAAAGGCCAAGCCCGTGAGCACGGATTGCAGCTTGAATGGCTGGAATGCCATGGTCTCAGGCAAAAATGGCCCAGGGGCCGTGGCTACTTTTCGTTCAATAATAGCAAACTAGGAAATTCAGCAACAACAAACCACAATAAACCAATCGCCAGCTATAGCAGATAAACGGCCAGCATGGCCCTGGCGGTGCCTAGTCACGACTAACGCCGTGTCAACGGATGAGGTGGGCCCTTTCAACGAGGTTGCAACCATGGTGCAATGCCAGTGGTGGACATGCCCAATCAGCCCAACGGTACCCACACCCTAATTCAGCGCGGTATCCTTGGCCGCATAGTCAACCGATTGATGCATTTATTCCACACTCACTGGACCCGTGCGAGCTGGCCTCATCCAAACTTGGCGCTAGCCATGGGTCCAAATATGCACATACGCACACATACATATACGTAAAACAACACCAATAGGCCAACGAAACGCATACCACGAGCAACGCTTCAAATTTATCTGCTCGGTACAACGAGGCCAAGCGCGCTTAGGGCTGAGTAAACACCAAGTTAAATTTGGCACCATTGATATCCTGCACCTCGGCAATCAGCGGCTGCTTGTCTGCTTCCAGGTCAGCCAGCGGCAGGATCGGGCGCCGCAATGCCTTGAGCAAGAACTCTTCCTGCGAAGCCAGAATGCCCGCCACCAACTCATTGGCGTCGTCGACCGGTTCGTAGTACATACTGATCAGGTCGGTCGGCTGCAGCAACGCCTTCTTGCGCAAGCGCTGAACACGGTTGATCACTTCGCGGGCCAACCCTTCCTGGGCCAGCTCTGGGTACTCTTGGGTGTCCAGCAGGATCAACACGTCGTGGTCACCATGGGAGTCGTACTTGTTGTCCGCAACACCTTCCTGGGCATAGTAGCGCACCACCCGCAGGTCATCACCACTCAAGGTCACCCCATCAACCAACAGCTGCCGCGTGGTCAAAAATTCCTTGATGGCGTCCGAGGACACATTGGGCAGTGCCTTTTTGACCTTCATGGCGTCACGCTTCAGCTTTTGGCCGAGCACCTTAAAGTCCACCAGGGCGCGGTACGCCACGTGGTACGCTGCTTCGTCCGAGGTCAGCACCAGCTCACGCACGTTGAGCTCTTCAATGATGTACTTTTGCAGAGAGCGAATATCGCCCAGGTATTGCGGGTCCGTGTGCACAACCACCAGCTCCTTGAGCGGGCTCTTGAGGCTGATCGCCTTTTTCTCGCGTAGATACCGCCCGTGCTCGATTACCGCTTGCATGCGAGCTACGGCGCGTTCAATGTCACGGTCAAAGTAATCGTCGCGGGGCTCAGGGAACAGGATAAAGTGGATGCTGCGCACCTCGTCAGCGTCAAAGGCGTTGGCGTGCAGGTACTTGCGCAGGGCCTGGAAGATGGTCTCCGTCAGGAACGGGGTAAACGGCGCCAAAGTACGGCACAGCGTAAAGAGGACTTCAAACAGCGTGTTGAGCGCGTGCATGCAGTCATCCACGCCGTTCTCGCCCTTGAGACGACGGCGGTTGAATCGTACATACCAGTTGGTCAGTTCGTCCACCATGTGCAGCAGGCGAGGCACGACCGTGTACAGGCGGTATGCTTCCATCTCCTGCTTGACAAACTGAATCAAGCTCTGGCACGACGCCAGGATCCAGCGGTCCATGATGTTCTCCGACTTGGATTGCGCGGGGTGGTACTCAAACTGCACTCCCGAATCGGCCTTGAGCACGGCCACTTGGGTCTCAAAGAAGCGAAAGGCGTTGTACCATGGCAGAAACACGCGAGACAGCACTTCCTTGACCCCTTCCTCCTTGAACTTGAGGGTCTCGGCGCGCACCACCGGAGAGTTGATCAGGTACATGCGTAGGGCATCGGCGCCGTACTTGTCCAAGATGAGGTTGGGGTCCGGGTAGTTCTTGAGTCGCTTGCTCATCTTCTTGCCGTCGCCGGCCAACACCAACCCGCTGGCAATGAGGTTCTTGAACGGGGCGCGATCAAACAGGTGGGTGGACAGCACCAGCAGCGTGTAGAACCACCCACGGGTCTGGTCGATGCCCTCGGACACAAAGTCGGCGGGGAAGGTCTGCTCAAACTGCTGCTTGTTTTCAAACGGGTAGTGCTTTTGCGCGTAGGGCATGCTGCCACTCTCAAACCAGCAATCAAACACTTCCTCCACACGGCGAAGCGTGCCACGACCAGTTTTGGAAGGAATAGTGATGTGGTCCACCGAGTCGCGGTGCAAGTCGGTGATGCCCGTGACACCCGAGAGCTCCTCAAGCTCGGCTACGGACCCCACGCACACCACTTCTTGGTAGTCGTCGCTGACCCACAATGGAATGGGTGTGCCCCAGTAACGGTTGCGTGACACATTCCAGTCCCGAGCAGCAGCCAGCCAGTTGCCAAAGCGCTTCTCTTGGACAAAGTCGGGCACCCAATACGTCTCGGCGTTGTTCTTGAGCAAACGGTCCACAATGTCGCGAACGCGCACAAACCACGATGGCACGGCCTTGTACACCAGGGGCGTGTCGGAGCGCCAGCAAAATGGGTAGCTATGGCTCATTTGGGTTTGGCGCACCATCCGGTTCTCCTTTTTGATAAACTTTTGGATGTCCTTATCGGCGTCCTTGATATACTGGCCCGCGTAATCCGCCACTTCCTCGGTAAAGCACCCCTGGTCGTTGACGGGGCACGGCAAATACCCGTCGGGGCTGATGACCTTGTAGTGCGTGCAGACGCGGTGGTCGTCTTCGCCAAAGGCAGGGGCCTGGTGCACAATCCCCGTGCCGCTGTCGTCGGTCACATAGGCGTCCACCAGCACTTTGAAGGCTCTGCCGGCAAACTGCGGCACAAAGTACGGAAACAGGGGCACGTACTCCCAGCCCAACATGGCCTTGCCCTTGCACCGGTCCAGCACCTGGAATTTGGCCTTTTTAGGGTTCTTGTACAGGATCTCGAGGCGCTTCTCCATCAGAATGTACGTGTCACCCGACTCTTCGTCCTTGATCTTGACGTATTCAAACTCGGGGTGCACGCACAAGGCCAAGTTGCTGGGCAATGTCCACGGCGTGGTGGTCCAGGCCAGCAACTTAACGTTGGGGTCAGCCACCAGCGGAAACGCCACGGTGATGGCGGGGTCGTTGACGTCCTTGTAGTTCTGAGACGCCTCAAAGTTGGACAGCGGGGTGCTGCAGCCCGTGGAGAAGGGCATGACCTTGACGCCGCGGTACACCTGGTCCTTGGTGTAGAGCTGCTTGAACACCCACCACACACTCTCCATAAACGTGGGGTCGAGCGACTTGTAGTCGTTGTCAAAGTCGATCCACCGCCCGAGACGCTCGACCGTGCTGCGCCATTCCGAACGGTAACGCATAACGATGCTGCGGCACTCGGCGTTGTACTTGTCGATGCCCATCGCCATCACGTCGTCACGGCCACGGATCCCCAACTTCTTGTCGATCTCGTGCTCCACGGGCAGCCCGTGGCAGTCCCACCCAAAGCGCCGCTCGACATAGTGGCCGGTCTGGTGCGCAAATCGGGTCACAATGTCCTTAATAGTGCCAGCGAGCAGGTGCCCGTAATGCGGCAAGCCAGTGGCAAACGGTGGGCCATCGTAAAACGAAAACGGCTTACGGCCTTCCGACAGCTTCACCGACGTTCGAAAGGCGTCAATCTCGCGCCAGTACGCCAGCACTTTTTCTTCTTCCTTGGGAAAGGAGAACTGGGTCGGAACCTGGTCCGCCATGCTGTTACGGTGCAGTTACTCCCGTCAAATAAAAAAGTTTGAAGCAGGTGAGGGAGCGCGGTCAATGCAAAGCAGCAGCCGAGCTGATACTACTAATCACGACGTAGGTTAATCAATTCGCAACAACCATCACACGCCGGGTTGTCGAGTCAAAAGAACAAGGCAATACCCGTCTATGGCCTGGCCAATCACGAAAGTCTATGCTCGTGGCGGGTGAACCGGCAACACCACGCTGTGATCCCGTTGCTGGTAGTGTTGATGAAAAAAAAGTGACCAACCGGACAGGGCCAAGACCACTGGTAACTGGGCGCGGTGATTGGCTGTGACCATCACTGGCCCTGGTGCTGTGTTACGCTGGCTTATTCCTTAACGAGTCACCAACTGCCCGGCTGGGCGGTGGCAAAGCAAGATAATCAAAGAGCAGAGCGGGGCTGCTGTGTGGACATCCATCTCGAACAGGCTCTGCCCATGCATCGTGCGGGTGAGTTACTCGCGATGGAGACTCTCGGGGCGAAAAGGGAAGGGCGACATTGGGCACAGCAGCCATGGTCTGTGACTCACGCATAACGCCGAGTTGGAGGCATCTGACAGATGCTTTAGGAAGTGGTTGTGTGAAAACCCGGTTGGATATCTCTTGTTGCTTCTGCGTATATCGGCTCTTTGGGCCTTGGACAATGAGGCTGCGGCTGCATGTACTGGTCTCAGTTGCCTGTGCACATCCACTCACTCAACCATTATAGCATATGCGTACATATCAGAGGCCGCATGGGTGGCCATCAATCCCGCCAACGACTCCGGCCTTTATATATAATAGGCGCCATGTGTTCCGCCCCAGGCCTCCTCACCCACTGCTGACTTTAGTGACATCCTCCTGCCCCACCCTACCTAGTGTTTAGAGGCGTCGGGCCCCTGCTTTGCCCTGTCGTATTGACTGCAGCAAGCCTCAGCTGGACCACCAGCTCTACCAGGTCAACAATGGCTGCCCGGGATTCTGGTAGCAAGCTGCGCTTTGCTTCCGCGTGGTCTTATAATGTAGACTGCTACACTTTGGCGCTCGACATTGAAGCGTATGAGCGCGACCAAAACAAGCTAACGGAGATTGGGTGGACGATCGACAACGTTAATGCTCCACGCATTTCCCGCCACTATGTAGTTCGAGAAAACGTGCATTTACGCAACGGACGGTATGTGCCTGACC
>JANBQA010000585.1:0-12471 GCA_027576955.1 Dimargaris xerosporica
GTGGCATCTACCAAAAGCAAACTGGGTGGTGCACGCTGTTGATATTCCATCGGCGGTACGCGAGACTACAGCCCATTGATATAAATACCGATGACTGGACTGATACCAGCCGGAGTGGTCCAAGTTTATAGGTTTACACTATTTCTTCTTTTCATAACGTACGGCTGGGCCAAAGCTTGTACCCTACGGGAATAAAAAGTGCTCTCTATAGGGCTAAAACACTCACTGTTGTCCATTCTTAGCTTCACTCGCTCACTTTTATTCCTTAAAACAAATTTCAGCATGAAAGCTCAGTACGTGCTGGCGTTGACCGTGACTTGTCTGACAGGACCAAGTCAAACGGTATCGGCAAACGACAGCCTTTTCCCAAGCGTTGTTGCCTGACGTGCGTTCCAAGAGGCGGTTTCAGCGGAATTTAACAGATACGACACCTGGCAGCACAATCCATTCGCAGACTTGAGCGCTACCCAGCAAAGCCGTCATGTTTCCCAGCCCTCAAAGTTACCGATGAGCCACGCTGAAGCGGTCTAGGGGCTTTCGGTAGACAAAACAATTTTCATGGGTATTTACGAAAAGGCGCTAAGCGAAGCAGATAAACGCATTAATGCTATGCCAGATGCCCAACTTGTCACGCTCGACCCTGGCCGTTTAATCGATGCCAGCCGTGCACAGGTTGCCGTAACTGAGCTGGAGCACTACATGGCGCGGCAAGATGCCAAGCTAGAGCGCCACTCGACTCTCCTTGTCGAGCGCTTTGATGCCTTTAGAGGCGCTCTGACTAAACAGCGGATGCGACCTCGCGTGATGGCGGCAATGGCGACCAATAGAGACCGCGTCAAGAAACGCCAGCTGCAACCTGCGGACATCGGTCACATCTACCAGCTGTTCCTTGACGCGGATGTGCTTGATTACCACTACACCCAAATTTACGAGGCAGAAATTGACATTTTGGTGGCCCTGCAGCAGTCCAAACGGCTGTACCAGGACCTACAAATCACTTTGCAACAATCCCTCCGCCAAGCACGGGAGTTTGCCCTCTCTCCTGCTTTCCGAACGCTAAACGCCCATGTCAAGGCTGCGCAAGAACTGCATGGCCGTGTTCAGGTCACCATGGACAAGCTTGCATCAGTGGGGTATTGGAATGCCTTTTTTGATGGCCTGGTTCCCTAGTGTTTTGGCATACAATCGATGCCTATTGGTTAGTTTACATCCAAAGCTTTGAATAAATGGGCTTACTGTCTGAGCTGGTTGATGGTTCAGCTTGACTTGGCCTGGCTCGTCGTGGTGAATGGCGCAAGTATTTTCCGGGAACGCTCACTGCAGTATTTTCCATGGTCATTCCATGGTGTGTCATCATCAGGTTGCTCTCCCACAGCTCATTCATCGTATACGCATATCAGGACTAGCCAAATGTAACAAGATATTGCTAACTAGCCATTATGCCTTAGCCTAAGGGTATTTTTACTTCTGCTATGTTGTACCGATTAAATGCGCGGACTATGTAAACCCAGCCAAGGCGGCAGAGCAACGCGTCCTAATGCCAATGGCTTAGCCCATGGGGTACAGTAACCTGGACGAACTTTGAGAGCACCTCTGCCAAAGACCACAACCTTTAGGGGGAGCCCCAGGGTCCTCCATCCAAATTTGGCCTTTTAATCGGTAATTCTCGTACTATCCTCCCTTAGCCTATAGATTGTCATAATGTGGTCTCTGATCGCAATAAACGATTTCCCGGCTGGGAGGAGGCCATTGTATGCCAAGAAATTGGTTTGATCTCCGGGATATACCATACCCGAAACGGGAACCCACCGGACATGTCCGAGAGCAGCACTATAAAAGCATCACCAGGCTGTCTTACGTCTATGCCTTTGTGCATACACAGTCAAGCTCAAGCGTCGATGTTATTTTATCTTTCTGCCTGTCCCCTCTCCGTCCATTCGCGCTCGAATTTCATCTGCGGATTATTAGTATATTGGATTAACAGTGTTACCTCAAGTTAGGACATTAACAGGGAGAGCCATACACCGAGCCGTTGTACGTGCTTTGTACCAGGTTGGTGTGGAAGTTGCTGCCTATTATCACAATACTGACAACCACCATGACAACAGTGCTGCCTTCCATTCGGTCCTCGGACTTGCACCGTCGGTCCCCCAGTTTTCCCTTTTTAGAAATTGGGGCTGTGTTTGCCATTGGTGATGGGCTGAGCGAATTGTACCATCATTTTAATAAGCCCAAAGTCGAAAAGAAAAATAATGACAGTGAAGCCAACAATGATGGTCAGGACGAGAAATCACGCACCCAGAAGCTGCTTAGCAAAGACACAACGGTTGACCATGAGCAGCCCCATTCCAGTACCTCCAAGGCTAGTGTGGACACCCCAGACTCGACAATAACTGATGAAAAGCGTTGAAAAGTTAAACCAAATACCCACTAGCACTGTAAACTGGCCAAAGGCCTTGAAAGGGTGTTGTGCGGTGGATGATGGTGGGCAGGGTTTTGCTACCCGGTACGCCAAGAGCCTAAATAAAGATGGGTGTCCAGATCAAGTCATATATATTATCTGTCCTTTTCATTAGATGCACTGGATACATTCGCCATCCCTGCACCGTAATCAGTGCGTAGATTTGAAAAAAAAGGGACAACATACTGAAAGGCGCCAGGCCAATGGGTACAGCAACGGTGTGTACCGAGTCATGGCTGCCTATACACGAGTGAGGAGGAGAGGAGGGTATGGGTGCAAAAAGAATGTGGCGTTAGTCAAGCGTATCTCGTCAAGATTTCAATAATAAGCAAACCAACGGCTAATTACGAACAGCAAGGCACCGGTCGGCCTTAAAATCTATGGTTTACAAACTCTGCGCAAAAGCGAGGCCTAAATGACAGCGGTGGCAGATGTGTAGGGGAAGTCACGGTCACTGTAACGATGTCATTGCCAGCCATCGATTACGCCCACACCAAGCCCCTTTTTACGATGTGCTATGGCAAGGACCCAAACCACTTCAGTGATCACCAGCTCATTCCCAAACAACCGCCCTGGTCTTCCAAAAGGCGCAACAAAGGCAAGTCCCAGATCTCGGCCTTCGTGCCGAGGGCACTTATTGGTCTTCATACCGGTGCTATCGGCTATGTTAGCCCGCTAGACGTAGTCCTACCAGACAAGTGCGCCTGACGAGACAACAATCAACTGTTCAAACACATAGTCTATAAGCGTCCGACGCTAAGCGCTGGGACACCGCGCTGGCATTGCTATAGTGCCACTTGAACTGCCAACAGTTTATTATTGACTCGTTCACATAGGGGCAACGGTGATGCTTTGGTTTGTTTTTGCACTCAGCCGGTAATAAAAATGTGGTTGATCGGCAACGTATATTAAACCACCGAGGGAGACCATTGGGCATTAGAGCAAAGACTCTTAGCCTGGGGCTCCTCCAGGCGCGGGGTGTGCTTGGTGTGGATGGCCAAGCGGTTGTTGGATTAGGGAAGCCCCAGCACAGGCGATATTAACCGCGCCCGCTTTTAGCCATCGGACTTGACTCCACACTCCCCAAAATAGGCATGCCTAATACCACTGCTGGAGTATTACAGGCCGTTAATGATCGGGCCCCCAAACAGGTGGGGGGAGGGAAGTATGAGCGCCATTATCCATAATCTGCCGTCTCGCCGACCAAATGGCCTCGACAGTTTATTTCTGTCATTGACCACAAAGGGAAATATTGTGACAAGTTGATGGCTGCTAGGTGTTGCTAATGAATAAACCATTGCAGCCTTTTGGTCAAAACGGCCGTTCAGCATCACCAAGCTAGGAGCCAGGCTATGCTGCAGTGCAGTAATATAAATACCAAGCCAGGACAGCGGGTCATTTTCCAGTACTATCATCTAACACGACTTGGTAGCTGTCCACCCTCGCCCATCTTCCACGTTGCTCAAGCACAGCGTCCTTTGTTTTATCACATCTTGGAGCATACCAAAGCTACTACTAGTGGAGGCAAAACTTAGGGATAGCTTACAGAAGGTTTTACTTCTTTCTCTTTCTCTCTATCTCATCAATTGTAGCGACACCATGAAGGCACCCTTTGTCGTGGTATTCCTGCTTCTTTGCACACTCGCAACGGTGTTTGCCCAGCCGATTGTCGATTCCAATCACTCGGTCGCTTTGACCCGACGCGGCTCCGGACGCGGTTCCAAGCTGATAAAGGGACTGAATTGGGCCAGCATTCCCTTGGCGTTATGGAGCTTATTTGGTGGTAGCAGCAAGGAAGAAAAGAGCTCAGCGTCAACAGCACCGCCCAAGCATGGCAAGCATTCAGCCGCCAGTGGTAACACGGAGGCGGAATGAACGGGTGGGGACCTGGTGCCTCACCTTCCAGGTTACAGGCAGCTGGCCTCGGCCAGGTTATATCGCTGTATCTACCTTGTCTAGGCTGGATAATTTTTGGATCGATTCCAATGACTTTGTAACAACATTAGTTAATACCATTTTTTAATACGACGAGTGTAGTAACTAGTATTTTTAGCGTTTACTTGCTCATGGTGTGCTGCCGTAGCATAGTCCATGGCTTGACTATGCAACAGCCTTGCTTTTCCGCTAGTTTACAACACCCCGTGCCAATAAACTGTGAGTAGTGTTTATTTTCTCAGTCAGGCTCATTAATGTTTAATCCAACCCATTACAGTCCACCCTCGGTCACTTGGCGGCTGATAGCAGCACGGCTGTTGCATGGTGTGTGCAAGTCCTACCACCGCTTCTACCGAACAGACCAATGTATTCAGGTAGTCCTTGCGTGAGTCCATGGGTGGCTCACAACTTGTTAGGCATAGCATGTGCATTGCTGTTGAAGGCGAAACCCAATAATGTGGGGGGAGGGTGCATGTCTACCGACCCTACCAGAATGCAGCCAGAGGGAGGATAAACCATTCACCGATCGGGGAACCGGGCCCGGGGTCTCCTGCGCTGGCACAAATCTTTTCCGAGCCAACGTGAACCCCGGGTGTTGCACAGCCATAGCATTGGCTGATCGCCGCATCGCTGTATCACTGGTTGTCCTGAGATGAAAGTTTGGTAACGGTGGCTGTGCCAAGATCTGACTTTTGGGTTTAAGCGCCCTGCTCAGGGCATCACCATCACTGGCGGTTCTACCAAGGGGCATATAGGTACAAAAAGTATGTTCTTCAACCGGCCTGGGCGATATACCTTTATAACGAAGTTGTTTTCAGGGCCGTTATTTGCTTGCACAGCATCCTCGCGGCACCATCGTCAGTTCTTGCCAAGGCTGCGCCCTTTATCAGTATTATTGTCGCAACTACCTCTTCGAAATTACACCCATCGCCGCCTTGGCACCTCTGTACAGCCATGAGACCCTTGCTGTGCATGCTGATGGTGCAGTCCTCGATGGCTACACTGTCGCTGGAAGCCTACGGAGCTCTTTCTCCGCGTCCTGTGCAGCAGTTGGCTCGGCGCCAGCCGCAACTGGGCTTGCTGTGACTGTTAGGCGACCTTTCTTCTATTACGCCTGGCAGTTCCCATTTGTTTTTCAAAACATCCAATGCGACCGAAAGTGCCGCGCCTAGGCCCTCTAACAGTGAAGGCAAACAAGCGAGCGACGATTAGTGACTCTCTTGACGGATGGACTGGCGTAGCGGTTAAACAAGTCAGTGAGCAGCGAAGCTCCTAATAGTAGAGCTGTGCCGTTCATGGACCCTGCCTAGGTTAACAACAATATTCGGTAGAGACCCTGGGCTGTTGTCTATATGTTGAAGCCTGGCCATTGCCTTGCCACCAGGTACAAGCACGACGGGCTATTTAAATTGCGGATAGTGCAATGCTTGTGTGCAGGGCTTGCCATGTTTTCTTATACCCACATTGGTGGGGCTGGCGGCAGTATGTATATTTTAGTGGTGAAAAACATTGGCCGACTTAGGTTTTGGGTAAAGAGCAGCAAGTGAAGTAGCTAAGTCAATGGGATTAAAGAGAAGTTGACTAAAGGCAATAAACAGTTGGTACAATGAGGCCATACATCACCCTGACTAGGCTTGCAGCAACATCAGTAGAAGCTGTTAGGCATCGCAGGCAGTCCATGGTGTAGCTGTTAGGGAGGACATACGCTGTCCCGCACCTTGGCTGCTCTTTGTCCTTTCGTTGGTATGTGTAAAGCGCTACTTTTATTAGCTGGCGTCTAATGCGAGCAGACGCGGGGACGCGCACTAAAAATACTTTCTGCCGCCGGCAGAGTCGAAATCGATGCCAATGTCAACCCTATGCATTAGAGGCGGTGGTCATTATGCACTGCTCCGGCCAATCGGTTTGGGGCCTGCCTTTGTTGTCCCAAGCCGGCAACCCTTTAATGCTCCCCCCAAAGGTCTGTGGATAGATCCTAGCGAATGAAAAAATTAATGAAAGAGAAGCAAGGGATAGCAGATAGCTATTTTTGGAGCATCCTTTGGTGCTCTTTACTATGCTGTCGGGTAGCTGGTTCTTTATGGGTACCTCCAGTAGACCTGGCAGGCCAGAGATCGGGTTCCTGCGCTTGGAGATTGGCTGATCAAACACTACAAAGGGCGGGGGCTGTTCAAGGGACCGCCCATATTTGGAGAGAGGGAGAGCTATAGCTTGGGACCTGGAATCATTGTCTAGCCACCGCTGCTTTATGCCCAATGTTCGGCAAGACGAGGACTAATTTTTGTCAATTGGTGAACCCATCAGCTCTAAAAATATTTGTCTTGCGTGCTACCAAGTATGCCTGCCGTCATGCTGTGCATACATATATAAAGGCTCCCTTTGGTCTGTCCAGTATGGCCATTCATCTCATCCACCGTCTCTTTTCCGATACTCGCCTTTTTGCGCGGAGCCTTTGGGTACCAATTCTTGTCCAACGAGCTCGTTTACTGCCCAAGCCAGCATCCGCTCTTATATATTGGGTTTTTCAGCGAGAGTGTCCTCAGCGACGGGAGCTTCCATCAATAGGATTCGGCGTTCCTGACAATCTAACCGAGTCGTCCCTAACTGCTCTTTCCCTCAACCATGCGTGCCATTGCGATTTGCCTGATCCTCGTTGCCACCCTGGCCACTTTTGTCCTGAGCACGCCTGTACTTCCCATTAGCCATGACCAGGCATTGCAGCGTCGAAAGCCGCTTGGGTGGGGTGCTGCCCTAACAGCCTTGTCCTTTTTGCCTATGTTCAAAAGCATGGTTTCTCGCAAGAAACAAAAGCCCACCCAAGCACTTCCCGGTCCCTCGTAGGAATCAATGGGTGCCTATTACAGCTGCATGGCTTTGAGCACCGGTTTTATGCAGGGCGTAATTTTTCATAACCATACAATTAGTGGTAAAAAGCCTTGTCACATCGTAGGGGGCTAACTCGTTGATACTGCCAGGAGTAGCAGTCTTGTATATTGTATATCAGATTTTGTCAGGCCAGTGCCCGTCCATTGCCTGGGCGATATCACTTGTCACATCCGTGGTCAATCCACCACCATCGTGGTTAAGGCAATAAAAACATCAGTATTATGTAACAGAGACTTCAATGCAGGTGTGATCAGCTCGTGCCCTGTGGCATGTTTAGCGAGTAGAGTAGTGCCATTAGGGAACAATGGCAAGACGAGCACGGTCAGAGCCACTGGCGACGTTGGGCCAGGCAGCTTTTTTGGTGCAGTCATCGTTCGGCACCGCACTGCCGCATGGTACACCGCGTCACAACGGACGAGCGTTTTTCAACCCGCTATTTGCCATGACCTTGATGCCAATCGGTGCAATGCCCGCCACTGCTTTGGCTGTGTTTACATTCCAACTAGCAACTTACTCCTCGCCATGTACTGGCAGCTTTCGCATCCGCGGGTCATCCCGCTGACCCAGGACAAGCCAAGGCGTCCTGGGACGCTCTCCCCCGACATAGCATCGTCTGACCCTTTAGCATCCCTTCATCCGTCTTCTCAGTCGCCATCCACTGCTCACCAAACGCCCCTCGACACTCCTATTTCCCCTACTAGCCATGGGCCCACAGCAACCGAGCCAACACCAGCAGCGCCTGTTATTCAGGCAGTTCCTGACCCCGCGCGGACATTGCTCCTAATCCTAACGCCTCGTGACTTATGTCTCTGGTCCTTGAACCCCATTGCACTGCTGGCTGTGGAAACGATCGTCGAGACGTTGGCGCACCAAGTGGGCGAGTTTTTCAAAGCAGTGTGGCGGCCGATTCAAAGCACTGGGCGGTGTGAGTTTGCGGTAGTGACCCGGCACAACTATCTACGACGGTACTGGGTCGTGGAAACCGACCGCACGGCGTACAACTACGAATTTCCAATGCCCCATCATTTTGTTCCGGGACCAGGCCAGGAGGATGGTATCCGATTGCATACCATGAGGGTCGTGCACTCGGCACCGTTTAGCGTGCCAGGCGAATTGGTAACGTTGGCATCCACGGAACAGACGCTGCTGTTGGCATTCCGTGCACCTGGAAGCCTGGTGCATTTCGATTGGGATACACCACGCACTGGCTCGCAACCCACATCTTCAGCCATCCCGCACCATCAATTTCGCGCGAGTGCAGCTACCCAGCTCTACGTAATACCTGATCAGGTATTGGCTATGGCTGATCTGCCCTGGTGCACCACCGAGCATGGGTACATTCGAGCGATGGTCCGCGACCAATGGCTGAACGTGTGGTGCTGGGTTTCCGACCAAGACAAAGTGTGTTTAGTGCAAGATCAGTCAACGCCGGCTTCGGGGTCGTTGCACGAATGGGTTGGTACGGGCATGGTCGTTCCTGAAGCCATTGGTCGGCCATTGCCATTACAGCCAAGCATTACAACTGTGGCCGCCAACTCGATGTTTGGTTTATTAGCAGTAACCACTTGCTATGGCACCATTCACCTGTACACCTACAATGTTCAACGTCATGCCATCAAGTATTATCGTACGCTCACCGTACAGCCTACTCCAGCATCGCCCAATAATACCTCGGTGGGAATTACAGCCGCCCAATGGACTGACGATGGCTTGGTGCTGACCGTGACAACTTGGGCTGGATTAATACTCCAGTACTCTGTGTATGGAAGCCTTCTCAACTCTTTTCGTCTGGATGCTGGCTCACCGTCGCGATCTGATACCACACTCGACTCGGATCGCTTGGCCTTGCCCAGCGCCTGCATACCATCCACGGCCACTTTATTTTGGGACGCAGGCGGAACGGAGCTGTTTGTTTCTACGGCGCTATCGACGCCGTGCACCTCGCATTCCACCAAACAGCAGATACCAATAATTCCTTCACTCTCAACCATGCACGTGTACCCTTTTGCCAAGGCCATTATTGCACCTCAGCCTATTTCGACCAACCATCGACATCTGGTTCTGCAGGCCAGCCGGCATTTGGTCACCGCGTATCCCCAGGCATTTGAAGTCAAGCATGATTCGGCCGTTGGCGGGCTTGGCCTGCCATCCCATTTCCACTCTTCGCCTGGACCTGATCCCACAAGCCCACCTCTGGACTCGTTTGCGTTTGCCACAACCACCAGCCCCACGCTTTCCACGCATAATTCATTGGCAACAGTATCGCTGGATGACACTGAGCCTTCCCCACCGTCCCTGGCCATTAACCCTGATCTCTCGTGGCACGTCATTGCCTACCCATCTATGTACCTCTCGAGCAATTGGCCCATTCGGTACGTTACCGTGGACGCTTCGGGCCAGTATTTGGCGATTGCCGGGCGTCGCGGCTTTGCGCTGTACAGCAAGCCTTCGCACCGGTGGAAGTTATTTCGTGGCCAAACCGTCGAGCAGAGCTTTCGGTGCCAAGGTGGGATTGCTTGGTACCACCACTGGCTGATCGTGCCTGTGGTGGCCAACCTGACCACCACGCCAGATCGTTCTGCTCACCGTGCTTGGGCAGACCGCAGCGCCCATCCCCTGGCCAAGCTTCGGCACCTTGCGCATACTGTTGGGGAGATACCCACCGATGGAACCCCAGAGTTGCGCATTTACTCACGCCACAAGACCCTGGATCAGCAGAGCATCGTAGGTCGTTATCCCGTGGTCGCGCCAATACTGCGGATAGAGGCCCAACCAGGGTGTGTGCTGACCCTCGACGCTGAAGGCCACATTGACGAATACTCGGTTGAGCTGTCAGCGTCTATCAACCCCAAGGCCAGTACTAGCGGGCCGAACGATGCAGTGGCTGGCCAAGCGCTGACCTTGGTGCACCATCGGCGGTGGACCATTCATGCCATTGCCCCGACGCCGTGGCACGTTCGTGGGTTTAGCCGAACATTTTGGTTCTCACCGTTAACGGCGCATGAGCACCCAAACCCTGCCCTGGTGGTGCATTCCCGTGGTCGTTTGGTGTTGCTAGAAGTATTAGAAGATGACCCGTCCCAATTAGCCACCCAGGTGGAACATGGCCTGCAATTCACCACCCCCACCGAGCCTCTCCCAGGTGCCGCGGCAGCGCCTGCGGCTTCGGTCGGTGCACCTATGCCCAAGTCACGGCGTTCATCGGTGGCCCGCCACCTTGCGCACGCCATCACACTAGCCCGCAATGTCGAGCTGTTTGTGTCGTCCAGCCTATTTTTCACCCCAAAGACTGCCGTGGCTTGGGTTTATAGCTATGGGTCGGTTGGCTCACCCCAAATGCCGTCGATGATGGCGCGACCGGGAAGTGACGTTGGTCGTCACCCTTATGCCTCAGAAGCGCTGACCAAGCTTGTGTCGCGAACTGGGCTGCGTGGCGTGCTGGAAACGGATTTGGCAGATAAGTCTCCCACCATGCCGCATGGGCTGTTGGCGGACACACCAGCTGCGTCGGTCCAACCACAACTCAAACTACTGCTTTTGATCCCTGGAGAGCCCACAGGACCAAGTCCTGCAGCACCCATCGTGAACGAGGTCGTGGTCGAGGTCGATTTTTACCCGCTGGGTGTGGTGGACGAAACGGGTCTAGTGTTGGGAATGGAGTGGGCCACCACCACCGCAGCTACGCTCTCTTCACCAACTTCCACCCACGGTGCCAGCCCACACTCGGCACTGCTAGTGAACTCTGGTGAGTTGGTGAATGGTCGCACGATATTTCAACTGTCCAAGAAAACCCAGCTCATGGTCCACCATATTACGCGGTACCTGCTATGCGATCAAATCCACTACCACGATGCCCAAAACTACCTGGGCTATTTCGAACCATACCCTTATTTTCCCCATATCCTGGAACTGCTCCTGCATATCGTGGTGGAAGATGAAGCGGACCGATGCGCCCCTGGGGACCCCGACGCGCTGTTGCCGCTGGTGATTCAACTTGTGGATACCTATGACCGCCACAGCACCGAGGTGATTGCCCATTGTGCCCGCAAAACCGAGGCCTCCTTTTGGCCTTACCTGTTTACAGCAGTCGATGGTCCCGAGGCATTTTTCAATCGGTGCTTGGTCAACGGCCGATTGCGTACCGCTGCAGAGTGCCTCATTATTCTGCAAACTTTGCTGCCCATGGAGACCAGTACGGGGTGCATGTTGCAATTGCTGCAACGGGCCGTGCAATGTCAAGACACTCGGCTGTGCCTCGACCTGGTGCAATTCTTTCGCGCCATTGCGCCATCGGACCCTGAGCTGGAGGCAGCGCTCCAAGGGATTGGGATTACGGCGTCTGATCCCTCGGTCAATGCATAATTTTAATAAATCTTTTATGGGTCCACCATGTGCTAGTATGGCTAACAGTATACAGTGAACGGTAAACAACATGAATAGAAACTAAAAAACCCTTGATTCCTTTAGTAGAGGTGGGCATGGGTTATCGAGTCTAGGTGCAAGCCAAATGGTCAACGTTTCCCACTCTGCGAGGGGCTCACCCCAAATTAATGGTCCCTCCCCTACTGTCTGGCCTGCGCGCTACTTTTCTCCGTGCGCTGGCCTTTTCTATTACTATCCCTTCCTCTTTGCTAACCTGGCTATTTCGGTCCTGAAGTTTATTGTGGGCGCGAACTCCAACACATATCTTCTACGAAAATAAAGCAGAACGCGGCCTGGAATGGCCCGGAACCATTAGCTCGGGATGAACTCCTTGCAGAATAGGAAATATGTGCAAGAAGCCATGTGCAACATTCCACTGGCGTGCTGCACCCACACTGCCCATAGACCCTTGCTGCCTATAGGTGCGTGCTCCAAGTGGCCAATCTGTCGTGAGCAGTGCCAAGGGCAACGAACTACTCGTCTTTTAGTTTGTTTGCTGGTCGCCAGACTATCCACTGCTCTTTGAGCGTAACGTGCTGTTAAAGATAGCATTTTGGGGTGGTATCAAGGTGATATATGTGGTGGGTGACTTGTGACTCGCTGTTCAGGTCGTTTCGTTATAATGCGATGGTCACCACCCGTCATCGTGTTTCCTTTCTGTGGTTCGAAGGACCTGAACAAGGGATGGCCGTAGAGCTACCATATCTCAAACTATCAACCATTCCTACATCACTTATGCGAAATAAAATAAAATGAATGGATAAAGC
>JANBQA010000586.1:0-12452 GCA_027576955.1 Dimargaris xerosporica
CGCCTTTGAACACTGCAGGCCATAGGCCAGGTTCATTGTGCGCCGGCTGATGGGATCTGCAAACGCGTTCCCGGCTCAGGAGGTGTGCTGCCAATCCCTGTGGCCGCTGGCATGCTGCTGGTTGTCGCCCAGCCCTTTGTGGTGACACTGCAGTGCTTCCACTGCGTCCTGGGCAGTGATGGAGCTCAGTGGCACCACTTGGTAGAACTTACTGGCAGTATTGACCATGATCATGAACTGCATGTCAGGCTCATTCAGGTCGCCCACGTGGCCAAAATCCAGGTACAAGTGCTCACCAGGCTTGGGCTCAGCCAGGGCCATGCTCTGTGGGGAGTAATGCCTGGTCAGGATGGCGTTGAGCTGGCAGGTGTGGCAGGTGCATGTGGTATGGTCAACCAGGGCCACCAACTGATCACACCAGAGGCGCTGCTGGGCAAAGGCTAGCAGGTGGTCATAGCCAGGGTGGCCTAGACTGCTGTGCCACTTGGTTAGCTGCAATTTAGCCAGTGGGGCTGGTGTAATGGGCACGAGTTGGCCCAGGGTGCCAGTGGGGCCCTTGACTCACCTGGCCAGCAAACCATGGTGAATGGCCATGTCATGGACCTCACTGTACAGGGCGTCATCTGGCATGGTGGTGCAGTCTCACTGGACACACAGATTGTGCCAGTGCTTCAGCTGGGGGTCAGTGAGCTGGTCAGTAATGGACAAGTCAAATTGCTCACCTTCTGGCAAGGCGCAGTGGAGCCACGTCACAGGGTCAGCAGGGGAAGGGACTTCACCATCACTGGACATGCTGGAGGCATCATCAGACTCAGTGCTGAGCTCAACTGCATCACTGAATGCATCATTGTCACTGTCATTGCCATCTTCATTGCTGATATCGCTGAGGTCACTGCCACTATCAGATAGGATAGTGTTATCTACATCAAACGCTGCCATGACAGGGTCAGATAAGGCCTTCGGCGCCTTGCGCAGTCACAATCATGTCAGGCACCATGACAGCCAATCAGCGGTCAGATGCATTTCGCCTGGTTGGTGGTGGATCATATCTGCGTGCACACCCATGGCAGCTAGCTCAGCGCGCATGCCTGAAAGCTCATCCGCTTGGCAGGTCGACTTGTGGTTGAAAATGCCCAAAGCAGTGGTGGCATCCACTTCAATGGTCAAGTTCACACAACCATCCAAGTAGGGATAGAAATGGCGCACGGCCCTGAGCAGGCCCCAGGCCTCTCTGAAGCCAGGGTGACGGCGGCCCTGCATGCCGTCAAAGGCCTTGCTCCAGTAGGCAACGACCTTGGGCTTGCCAGGGCAGTCAGGCTGCGGGCACAGCAAGACCGCGCCCACACCTGCCTCAGACGCATCCACCTGCAAAATGAGCGGCTCACCAGGCCGTGGCTCATACAAGTGTTTGACGTCCATCAGGCAGTGCTTCAGCTCGTCCCAGTATGGGCCAAGCTCAGCCAGGTCAGCTTTTGACAGCCGCTTCTTGCCAGTTAAGGCGTGGAAGGGTGCCAGGGCTACTGCGGCCCAGGGCAGGTGGTCTGCAATGGCGTTGATACCGCCAGCCAGCTGCTGCATGCCCTTGACGGTTGTCGGCATGGGCAAGGCCTGCAGCGATGCCACGCGGTGGTCTGGCACTGACCAGGACCCGTCCTTGGACCACCGGTGGCCCAGAACATCCACATTGTCAGTGGCGCAGAAAACGCTCTTCTCCAGGTTGAGCAAGAGGTTCCACTCGGCCAGCTTCCTTACCAAGTGCCCCACGTCGGCCAGGTGTTCCGCCGTGTCGCCGTTGGTGCTCTTGAGGTAGATGTTGTCGATATACCCCAAAAGTTTGCCCCGAAGCGGTACGAGCTCCTCGAAGATTCGGAGAAGCAAGGCGTGGGCGATGGCGGGGCTCTGCGAGTTGCCCTGGACCAGCCTGGTCATATGCACGCGGCCATGTTTGCCACCATCAAATGTCCAAAAGTCATGGTGTTCAGGCGCAATCCAGATTGCAGTGAAGTAGCTCACCAAGTCAATGCTGGTAATGCAGACAGCATCACTCAGGAAGTTGTGAATTTCAGACCATCACAGTAGGGTGATCCCCAGGCGCTGCATGTTGATGGTGCTGCCCAGACTGTCATCAAGAATGACTCATCTAGCATTGGTGTTGGGTTTGGGAATGCTACACACTGGGACGTTGGCATTGGCAGTGCCTGGCTCATCAATCCCATGGTGCAGGCATGTGGCCATGTACTGATCCATGAAGGCCTGGTCAGCAATACTGCGGGGTGCCTGGGAAATGAACAGGAGCTCAGCATCATCCTTGAATGGAGGAGTGATGGGCTAGAGCAGGCACAGTGGAGGGCAGCCAGATGGGTACTCACATAGGGCAGCAGCCCCAGTCAGTAGGGTGTTGATCAGCTTGTTTTGCCAGGTGGGTGTAGGGCACTGGTCAGAGAGGTGGCTCACAACGTTGGCTTAATCTACAGGTGGGTAGAGAGCATCAGTGTGCTGGAATTCAGGATCTGTCTTGGGATCGACCTTAGCAAAGAATGATGAAGGCAATCCCAAGGGTGCCTGGACTGGTCACTGAGAAACGGGCTGGGCTGGTGTGATTGTCACATGATCAGCAGCCACTTCACCCAGATCAAGGTGAAGGGCGTCCAGCTGGGGCTTGCCTACAAGTAGCTTGACATCCAATTTGGCCTTGGCAACCACAATGCTAATCCAATGCTTGTGAGATGACTCACTGGTGGAAAGCAAGGCTTTGGTGATTCCCATGACCTGTAGTGCTGGGTTGCCCCAATAGGGGCGCAGCAAGGGCTTGTGCTGGGTGTTGATGTGCAGGCCCAATTGTTGGGCAGCAGCCAGGGTGATGAGGCTGCAGGCTGCGCCTTGATCAGCAGCTGCTTGGACAGATTGACTGCTGATTTTCACATTGGACAGGATTCTCCAGTGGGAAGACTGGGTGACAAAGGGAGGAGGGTCAGTGGTGGCTTTATTCTCCAAACAAAAGGAGGCAATGCACACTGAGGCCTTTGCCACCCTCAGGCTTTTCCCAGCATGGGATTGGCCTGCAGCTGGTGTTCTAGCTCCTTGATGTGGTCCTTGAGTCAATTCTCATGATTTCAATGGCATTGTTTGGACTGGGAGTCCTCTGTGGGCGTGGGAGCTGGCTCAGTGGTGGGAGCTGGCTTGGGCATAGGCTTGGTAGTAGGCTTGCTGGTTGTGGGGCTGGCCATGGCGAAGTCATGCTGGATCTGGGCGCGTGTCAGGCCAAGCTTGACCTCGTTGACGATGCGCTGGATGTGGCTCTCCAGCTGCGCACTCGATAGGGCGTGGATGTCCCACAAGTCGCTCGGCGCGTACTTAAGCTCAGCCGCGAATTGGCCCAGCAACAGCTCCACGAGCTTAATTGCCCAGAGCGACGTCCCGCCGAGATGCCAGGCGGCTTCCTTGGCCAGGGCCGCGGCTTGGTCGATGGGCCTACCCTTGAAAAGGGTCTTGCCCTGCAGGCCCACCAGATAGTGGTTGCTCCAATGAGTATTGGGGTAGTGGGCGTCCATGTGGGCTAGGAACTGGGCCCAGGTCGTCAGGCGCGCACGGTCAATTTCCTTGCTGATTGAAGGGTCCAAGACAGTCTTGACTGCAGCAAGTTTGACTGGGCTGGCCAGGTTGGGCAGCAGCCCATTGATCACACTGGTAGCATGGGCATACCAGAATGTCCACATTGCGTCCTCCAGGCTCCCAGTAAAGGGGCGGACAACCAGGCGCAGTTGGTCAATGGTGGCCTGGGTCAGGCGCTTCCATTCCGTTGGCTCGGCAGGCGTGGGCGCAGTCCCAGTGGACTGGCAGTTGGTTGGCGGCATGGACATGTTAAAGTAAAACAATCACAAACTAACCAAGAAATACACAGCGAGTTGTCTGTGCAAATGCAAGAACTTTGCAATAAAAAATGTCACAAGTAGTGGTCGAGTGGGACCACCAGAGCACAAGGCAAGAAGGAAAGGGGGATTTATTGCAAATTTGGCATTTCAAGAAGGCGCCTTGGGCTTGCCTTTAAATATGTGAGAGGCAGTGCAGCCAGACAGTTCAATCTACTCACAAAGGTCTGCTGGCAATGACCAGTGGCATGGCGCCTTTGAACACTGCAGGCCATAGGCCAGGTTCATTGTGTGCAGGCCAATTGGATCTGCAAATGCATTCCTGACTCAGGAGGTGTGCTGCCAATCCCTGCAGCCACTGGCATGCTGCTGGTCATTGCCCAGCCCTTGTGGTGACAATACCATACACTAGGACATTGGCATGGGCCTGTCCAGGTTCATCTATCCCATACTTCAGCCATGTGGCCACATACCCTTCCATAAAGGCCTTGTCTACTGCACTGTGGGGTGCTTGGGCCACAAACAGGAGTTGGGCATCATCCCTAAAGGGTGGGGTGATGGGTTGGAGGCGTGAGGGAGGGGGACAGCCACTGGGGTACTCTCTGAGGGCTGCAGCACCTGATATAAGGGTGTCTAGCAGCTGGGCATGCCACTGGTCAGAGGGTGCCTGGGCTATGATGCACCTAGCCATGTTGACTCTGTCCATGGCTGGATACAGGGCATTGTCACACTGGTGCTCAGTGTCCTGATCAGGGTCATTCTTGGTGAAAAACATGGCTGGTAACCCCAACAGTTTGGCTAGATGTTTTTGGGTCACTGGGGTGTCTTCAGCATCTAAGGTGGGGTTTGGGTTTGGACTAGGAGGCTGCAACTGGGGTGCCTTGGGAGTGGGAGCTGGCACTTCACAGAGGTCCAGGTGAAGTTGGTCTAGTTGGTGATGACCCACTAATAACTCTGCTGCTAAAGGAGCATTAGCTACAACCACATCAATCCAGCATTTGTGGGTGGACTCTGAGGTGGAAATTAAGCATAGGCTGTCCCTAGGGTTTTGAGAGCTGCTTTGCCCCAGTAAGGGTGCAGCCAGGGTTTCCTGCAGCAGTCAATGTGAAGGTCTAGGCATTGAGCTGCTTCATGGGTTATTAGGCTATAAGCTGCACCTTGGTCAGCAGCTGCTTGGACTAGTTGACCACCCAGGCAGGCATTGGCTAAAAGTCTCCAATGGGGATAATGGATGGTAAAGTTTGGAGGTACAGTAGGTGCTTTATTATTGGGCAAAATAGAAGCAATCCTAACCAGTTCCTTGGCCACCCTTAGGTGTTTCCTGACTGGGGCTTGTCCCAGAGGAGGCATTCCAACTCAGCAATTCATCCTTTAAGACATGCTTCACAGTTATGATGGTGTGTCTTGGCCTTGGATTCATCTATGGTGCAATTGGCCTCTGGGACAGGTACAGGTGGCTGGCTGGGCTTGGGAGTGGGCTTGGCTATTCCTAGGGTAGGTGTGGTAAATTACTGCAAATCCCAAGCATATTCTTGGCCAGCCTTGGCCTCATGCATAATGCAACTAATGTGGTGGTCCAGGGCTGCATGGGCCATGGAGTAGATTTGCCAAAGCTGGTTAGGGGGCATGCTTCAGGTCACTAGCAAACTGCCCCAACAACAACTCTAAAATCTTCACACTCCAAAATGCAGTTCCTCCCAGGTGCCAAGCTGCTTTCTTGGCTAGGGCAGCTGCATCATCTACTGTTTTGCCCTTGAACAGCAACTTGGACTCTTGACCCCAGGCCCACTACACATCCATGTGGTCCATGAATTGCATCCAGGTGGTGACTTGAGCACATTCCACTTCTTTGCAGATGGCTGGGTCCAAGACTGCCTTGATGGCACTGAGGCAAATTGGTTCAGATACCCCAGGCAAAAGGCCATCTAGCATGTCAGTGGCATGGTCCTGCCAAAAAGTCCAGGTGTGGTCATCTAGGCTGCCAGTGAAGGGACAAACAGCTAGGCGCAGCTGGTCTACTACTATGGGTGTCAGGTGGGCCCAGTCAGATGGTTTAGGCGCAGTGCTGGCTGGTGTGGCTGGCATTGAGGGTATTGTTCCTGGGCTCCTAGCTCTCAGTGAGCTTGCTTCCTGGTTCATGGTTGGACTTTAGATGCCATTCAGTAGCAGCAAGAAAGCAAAGTATAAAAGCAACAGGCTGCCAACTAGAATAAAAGAAGGCTTGAATAAAATTTGTCACAAATTTTGGCTGAGCAGGACCAACAACAATAAATGATGTAGTAATAACAGGTATTTATTCAAGCCTTAATTTGCTCCAATGGCTAAGGACTTATATTTAAATAGTTGGCCCGCGGGTGTGGCTGGGGCTGCAAAGCCCTAGCAGCTCACTGCTGCCAGCTGGGTGGGGCCAAGGGAGTCAGGTGATTTCCTGCTTCCCAGCCTCCACCAAGTTGGGAGACAGCAGTATTTTCTAAGAAGAGGGTATTAATTAATTACTTACATTAATAATAGACTAAAAGAGTTAGAGGGATATAAAATGGTTAAAAATATTATCAGTAAACAATATAATTGGGGTTACCTTCACTAAAGGCAAGAAAAGAGTTTAAAAATATTGTCACTCAATAGGCATTAGCTGGAGAGGCAGCCAATAGTGCTTGTTTAACCAGCCAGGCCCTAATTGGGCAGGATGAACTGCTAAGGCCGCACAGCCTTGACATACCTGACCCATGCCATATCTAAACCAGGCCAAGCCCCAAAGGGGGCACAAGCCATGCTTACAATAAATACTACATCTATTTATTACTTGATTGTTGGCTCTTCCTGGCCTAGTTTGCGACAAGAGATAGGCAGCAGTTCAACAAAATGCACCAAGTCAGGTGACCCGACTAGTCTAACTGACTCCTACCACCTGCTACCATTACTTTGAGCTCCAAGCCACCAGCTCCTAAGGAGGCTTACCTCATCTCTAACCGCCACCATCCCTTTAGCATTCCCATCGTTGCCATTTACCTCAGTTCCTCTTTCTGATCGTCATTGCTACTACCTGCCATTTCTGTACCATTAGCGAAGCTGTTCCACCACGCCAGACTCATTTCTTGCACCATGACTGCTCGCGTCGACCTACCCGCTGGGGGCTTTTCCTTTGACCTTGCTAAGCGGTAAGTTATAGTGTGTGTATGTTCCATCGAGCCTTGGCCCTGACATTGCTGGCAAAAGAAGGGGGAGCATCAGCCGTCACTTCAGGGCGATTCGGCCAATCACAACACCATGCACCCGTTGCGTGCGCCTCGCTGTGTCGATTGGCGTATTCACCCCTTGGTCTGTTTATTCTTATTTTTTGGGAATCATACGGCGCACGCGACTCCTCCTTGGTCAGCAATGCGGCGTTGGAAGCTCAGGGGGCCACCGCTCCCAAGGCGACCAAGACCGGCACGACCATTGTGGGCCTCGTGTTCAAAGACGGGATTGTCCTCGGCGCCGACACGCGAGCCACCGAGGGCCCTATTGTGGCGGACAAGAACTGTGAAAAAATTCACTACATCGCGCCCAACATTTACTGTTGTGGGGCGGGCACGGCGGCAGACACCGAATTCACGACGCACATGATTAGCAGCCAGATGGACTTGCACCGCTTGACGACGGGGCGCGACTCGCGGGTGGTGACGGCCATGACGCTGCTCAAGCAATACCTGTTCCGCTACCAGGGGTACATCTCGGCGGCGCTGGTGCTGGGCGGGTTTGACGTGACGGGACCGCATCTGTACACCATCTACCCACACGGTAGCACGGACAAACTACCATACGTGACCATGGGGAGCGGGTCGTTGGCGGCCATGTCGGTGTTCGAGTCGGGCTGGCGCAACGACATGGAGCGCCAAGCTGCCATTGACCTGGTCAAGGATGCCATTGAGGCCGGTATCTTCAACGACCTGGGCTCGGGCTCCAACGTGGACGTGTGCGTCATCGAAAAGGACCATGTCGACTACCTGCGCAACTATGCTCGCCCCAACGAGCGGGCCCAAAAGGAACAGCAGTACCGCTTTGCGCCTGGCACGACCGCGGTGCTCAAGACGTCGGTGCGGGACTTGGTGGACGTGGTGGAAGGGGATGCCATGGACATTACCTCGTGAGCGCCGGTGGCAGCGTGGGCACCGGATGTGAGTGAGGAGCTGCCATGGTTTCATCTGCTGGATGCTGCTGCCGTGTTTGTGTTTTTACTGTCCATGACTGCTCAGCGCTAAGCGGGTGGCGGGTTCACTGACTGTGGAGGGAGAATAAATTTCAGCCCTCGCATCGTGGCATATGTCCCAAGTTTTTTTTTCACCATGGCGCTTGGCCTTGAATCCCACTTTTTTACTTTATACATACCGCTTTCGTTTGTTTTCTTATTGCTTGCTTGTGTGGCCCATGCGCTAGCGTGAGCCTGCCCCATGTTATCCGTGGCGGTGGGCGTAACCGGTGTCACACTTGGCTTGATTGCGGGTGCCATTACAGTTCAACGTGGACAAGGAGTTGGAATCCTTGTGCATTTTGGCTTGACACTATGGGCATCGACGTCACCGAGTTCCGAGCGGACATTGACCGTAAGTTCACCATCTGGAGACCACCCCTGTAGTGCATGACATTGCTCTTCCCTCCGCAGCAGGTCTCGCCATTGCAGGGACCCAAGCTCACGGGGGGCTTTTTGGTCTGGTCTTGCTTGTGCACCATGGACGCTAGGCATCCTGCGCAATTCCAACCTAGCGACCGTCACCTCGCGCAAGGTTCGTAAGCAGCTCGAGGCCGAAAAGTGCGTGTGTCTTAGCCGGGTCAGGCGCCCCCTGGATACGCTGATTAACCGATGCTATCGGGCCATCTGTGCCGCGCCTGTGCGCACGGCCGCGCCAGCGGTGGTCCATCTCCCGGCCGAGTATCAAAGCACAGGCTTCAGCCAGAGTATACCGAACTTTACCAGCTGGCGCGGCAAGCCCATCCTCCCTTGTATACCGCATTCGATGCCAGGGATTGGCCCCATCAAACGACTCTTGCCCGCCCGCGCCATGGGGGTAGCATATCACACACCCAAGGGGTGTCTCATCGCGCCAGCCGTGCTGAGGAAGATGAACGCCAAACTCAAAGGCAAAACGCTGCGGAACCCCAATCCCACGGTGCGCCTCTCGCCCCAGTTGGCCGAGTTGGCCCAGGTGACGCAAACGACCCGGGAAAAGGCGGTGGCGCTCGTCATTGCCTACATCAAGGCCCATAAGCTGTTGTCCCCTGGCCGGCGCGCTGTGGTGACAAGCGATGCCAAACTCAAGGCATTGACAGGCAAGGATCATCTCTACATAGTGGAGCTGAACACACTTCTCACCAGTAGCATGACCGTGATCGATGATGAGCCAGACAACCTTCAACAGGAAATAGATAGCGACGAGTCCTGAGGCCACACATACTATGGAATAAACAGCCAATTTTTTAGTCCTGGTCAGATGCTTCACTCACTCTCTCTCACTTGGTCCTGGGTGACAGTGCCCTCGCCTGATTTGACCAAGCAAAAAAAACTTGACATGCCTCCCCATGTGCATAGCCTGGCATCGTTTCGGGTGGCACATTGTTGTTGTTTTCTATTTTGGTTCAGTTATTTTTTTTCTTCATTCGCCCCCATTCCACAGCATGGAACTTCTTTCCCCCGAAGGTAAGCCTCAATTCGATGGGACAGAGCGTGCTAGATCCGAGGCCCTGGTTCTCTTTAGCTGATGCGCTACCCAATGCCTATGCCCAGCGACGCCTTGTTTTTTTTTCTCCCATCAATGACTAGGACTACGCATTGACGGACGGCGCGCTAACGAATTGCGCCGCATCACCTGCAAGCCCTCAGTTCTCAAAAACGCCGACGGCTCTGCCTACTTTGAGCAGGGCAACACCAAAGTCCTGGCTGCCGTCTACGGACCCCGCCAGGTAAGTCGACAGTAGCAACAACCATCCAAGCTCAAAGGCCATCCGTGCAGCCCGACCTGATCCCTTGACTGACCTTGATGGCATGCTGTTCGTTGTTTGGCCGATTGTTTCATGCGTTTAGCCGCAACTCAAGTCCCAAACTGCCCATGACCGAGCGGTGGTGCGTGTCGAGTTCAACATCGCGCCGTTTAGCAGCAGCGAACGCAAAAAGCGATCACGTTTTGAAAAGTAAGTTGGTTTGAGTGTACTTTATCATACCTTGTCAACCAAAATCGATGGACCGGGTGCCGATGACAGTACTGTTTATCTTGGTAGAAAATGAGAAAAGTATTCACATACTGGGCTGCGGTGGTCACAATCATCGCTCATTTTGTTTTTGTTTTCACCCTTGATTTGGCCCCACTAGACGCATTCTGGAAATTGCCACCTCAATCAAGCAGACGTTTGAACCAGTGATTGTCAGCACTGTCTACCCTCGCTCTGAAATTGCCATCTACCTCCACCTACTCCAAGACGATGGCGGCAATATCCAAACGTGTATCAATGCCGCTACGTTGGCCCTGATTGATGCGGGTGTTGCCATGACCGACTACGTGTGCGCTTGCTCCGCTGGTTATATCGATGAAACGCCCGTGCTCGGTAAGTCACTGCATCCGGTGAGGACTGACGGCCTATTTTGGCAGATTGTCAAGTGTATTTACCCAACGTGCCAATGGGTTTTTATTTTTTTGCCTCGTGGGTACCCCATGCTAGATTTGAACCACATGGAAGAGTCGTCGTACGAAACGCCTGATCTTACCGTGGCCGTTATGCCACGCTCCGAAAAGATACTGCTACTACAGGTCAGTCTGGTAATGCCATGTGGGCTAGTGTTGGGTCCAAAACACCATGAGAGGGAGAGTATGACCACGCTTGGCAGTTTGTTTTTATTGTTTTTTTTCAAGTTTACTGACACTCTTGTATCAATGCAATGGCGGTGGACATTGCCAACCCTGTAGATGGAGTCACGCCTTCAAATTGGTCGGCTGGAAGACACGTTGGCGTTGGCCAAGGCAGGTTGCGGTCAGATTCATGAATTGATGGACAAGGCCGTGCGCGATAATACGCTGGATCTGGTACACAAGTACACCCACTAACTCAGCTCACGACAGATAGGAAGCCCGTGACCAGCCACGGCCCACATCGCATCGCACCCGCTTTTTTACTATGAATCTAGACACGCAAAGTAACCGTGGCCTAAACACGCGAGTCACGCTATACGTTGCATTTCTTTTACTTCTTTTTCTTTTTCGTCAAGTCCCTTTATTCACAGAGGCTAACGCACCACGCACAATGCCACGCCAATTACCACCAGGGCCATCCCCAGCCACGTGTCTAAGCCATGCCCATGCGTTCCCGAATTGAAACAACATTGCTAACGAGTGCGGTTAGATTGATAGTTATCAGCGCCATGCGGCCAACGGTTTCGCTTGCACAATCCAATGCCTAGTTCACTTACTGCGTGTGCCAATGTTTTCACCCAGCATGTAGCCAGCCAGGGCGGTAAACACAAAGGTCAGCGAGTTGGTGATGGGAACCGCCAGGGTCAGTTCTACACGAAACCCGGGTTCCCGCGCACCCCCCCAAAAAAAAAGAAAAATGATAGGCCACACAAGTGAGCGTGTTGGCATCGCTAGTCTATCGGCCGGATTCCATGCATATACTAGCAATTAGCACTGTTGTTCCCACTTCCCCACTGCTTACCTGCTTTACTAAGGGTATAGTAATAAACAAGCGACCCGCTCAGGTTGATCGCCAAGGGCAGCACATACTAGACACCGTTTGCCCACCACCAGCTTCACACATCTCCAGGTTGGTTAGTTGCCCTGATTAGCCGAGGAGGAGAGGTGCCTGATGCTAGCCACCCACGCGTGGTCAGGGCACGGCAAAGCCAAGCGCTTACCTGCCACCGCGTCAGCAGGTACCATGTTTCGGAGCACCACCGCTTCCACCACTGCGAGTGTTGGGGCAGCGCCTCGAGGCCTGCGGTGCCTCGTTTGATAAACGGGTTAGTGAACCCCCAGCACAGCGCAACCAGTATGAATCCCACCGACGTGTCGAGGCCGAACATGGTCGCTACACCAAAGGTACTATTTTGGGTCAAAAAGTAGGGTCAAGCAGGTGCTCTTGGCAAGGGAATCGGGCATGTATGCGTATGTGTAGCTCGACGTACTCGAATGGGGCAATGATGATGCAGCGAATTGCCAATGGTCGACCAATGTTGTCAGAGACCCCGCGTGCGGGTTAACGGAATCCGTTGGGTAGCCCAGCTTGCTCCCGCCATTGCGATGGGCGTGGCCAGGGGCCAGGGTTGGATTCGTCCACGTGATGCTTGAACAATGGGTGTGCTGTCGCTAACGCACTCTCTCTAGACGTCACTCCCGCTCACCTATGACCCTGCTATGGCCCACCACTCAGCGCTAAATAGCAGCCAAGCGGGTGGATAACACAGCAGTGGACTGACCTGATCGTTTAGTATTCTGCTCAATTCTTGTACAGCGGACGGGTGAGGGCAGTGCTTTTTTTCAGCGAGTGGGGGAAAAGTCGTGAACTAGCGTCAGGGGGGTGGTGGGCGATGGGTTCCAAAACGGTATCCGTGTCAGAGGC
>JANBQA010000587.1:0-12432 GCA_027576955.1 Dimargaris xerosporica
CCTTGGGGAACACCGGGCAATTTCCAACCTCTCCACATAGGCACGCCCGTGAGCTCGGTGCCCTCGTTTGGCCAGCAATTGTCTTCAGCAGCTGCTTCGCCCCATGTGCCGACCACTGTCCCTTCTAGTTTTGTTCCCCAGTTTGGGTCTGCGCAAGCCCACACAGGCTCGGGTATTATGACCACCCCTGCAGCCCATTCACCAGCCTACTCGCCTGCCTTACCTATATCCAGGGCACCATCCAACGGCCGTGCGTCGGCGGCGAATGGCGGTCGGTCGCAACCCCTAGTGGCCGCTCGTTTGGCCCGGCGCTTTAAACCTAGCAAGCGCGTCGACGACGACGAAAACCAACAAGCCAACGTCCCGCCCTGGAAGAGAAAGTTATTGGTCCGCGCACAGAACCAGTCGCGAGCGGATGGGATATGGGTAGTTCCAGAGAACTGCCGACCTACAGATATATTTGGTCGAAAGTATTGGTATTTGTTGGAGCTGAACAGCACGGCCATGGTCCATTCGAGGTATGACCACCAGAAAAACCGCGTGGATATTTGGGGAACGAAACAGTGCGTGGAGCATCTCCAACGTGAATTGACCATAAAGTACCAAGCGCTCAAAAATCAAGGGGTGCTATCACCCCCGGTTCCACCAGGCAAAGCTCGGCCAAAACCGCCGCGCCGTTTTGGAAACGCGCAGTCAACTGGTCGACGGACAAATACCGCGATTCCCAATCTTCCTGGCCGCCAGCATCTCGAAGCTGTGGTGGCTATGCAAAGCATTAACGGCATCCCCATGGCAAGTGTCCCCAGTGCGGTGCCCAGCGTCCAACATAATATCACGGGGTCGCCCACGACCTCGCATGGTTACCATGAAGCGATCCCATTGCCCGTTCCAGTGCAGGAGAAAAATGCCTATGCTGACTTTGTGCTAGGTGAAAATCGAAATGTGTTTGAGCAGATTGCTGCTGGCAACGAGTGTACCTTGCATTACAATGATGTAACCGGTGTGGTGCAGGTCATCTCCGATAACCCACGGCAGTTTCAAAGCATCGTCGAGCGAGTGCGAACCCTGGTCAGTGTGCCCCAGCGAATTGCAAAAATTGCCACCCACCGCATTAGATTAATCGACCCACTGCCCATGCCGTGCATGCTAAGATTTCAACCAGCTGCCTCACCGCTTGCGTCCAATATTGTCTCACCCCATTCGCTGCTGCGTCACTTGGTCCCCGTTCCTGATAGCCCAGCTGGGGTAGCTACCTATAGCCATATTGCCAACGCCGTGACCACCGACGCGTACCAGCAAACCCACCAGGCGCTATGTGCAGCGCTAGGAAAACTGCAGTGTTACCGGGGATACTTACGGCTGGGGGTTAACTTTGGAACCATTGGCTATACCGGGTGCCCCAAAGACGTGAACTACCCGCTCGAAGCCATCTACCAGCAGATTCTTCCGCAACCGCGGCTGCAATCGGTCTTCGATCCAGCGGTCACGAGGAACGAAGGGGCTATTAATGGTTTGCTGATCCAGCTGGCCGCGATTGCCGAATTGAAACCATCCCACCCAAAGCTAACCTATTATTTGCACTGCACCCGCACCAACATGGTTACGCACTCCAAGTTCACCGTCTTTGCCATGTTCGACACAAAACCGGACGTAGCACCCACTGCTGCATCGTCTATGGCCACCGACTGGCCGCTTCAGGCCTGCTTGGCGTATGCGCCTTTGCAGTCATTTGTCCAAGTGCAGTGCAATGATTTGCAGCACGCAGTTGGCTGGCAAATGGAATTGACAGGCCGCCATAAGCTGGGTATCGCCGCGGATTCCAACAGTGGCAAACTTATGCACAGTATCAAGCTGCACCATGGGCAACTGCAGTTTATTATTCCATCAGGGCTTGATGTTGATGTTGTTACTTGTGAGCGGCAATTTCGGTATATCTGGGATGAGAGTTATGTTATTGAAGTTACAGCTGTTAGCGAATGGCGTCTTGGTCAACCACAAGTCCAGTTGCAGCAGGTGGTAGGAGGAAGGATGGTGTGTTTGCCAGAGAAGCCCAATCAGGTCACCTACCAGGTTGCACTACGCGCCAGCAGGTGGACTGGCTTGGTGCACAGGCATCGCCAGCTGCAGGCCGGCAAGGTGCTCAACTATGACCCAGGCCAAGAGATTCAGCTCGAGGCCCTTGTGGACTATTGGGAGCATATTCGGTCCCTAGGGACCATGCTCCAAAATTTAGAGCAGTAGCTGCAGGCCCTTTAAGCCAATTGATGTCTATTCCATTGCTAGTTCAGGCGGCTCCAGGCAATGCAGATATACAGAGCGTATTTGTGGTGAGGATTAGGGTGTGATGCAGTATGAATTTTCTGGTAGTTATTGATGCGTATACGTTTGTAATAGGGCTGTACTTATACAATAAAATTAGTGCTGCTTCCATGTGAATGTTCGTTATACGATTTATTTTATTCCCCAAATCACCATGATTTTATTTCGGTAGCTTCTGCCTTGGGTGGCATCGTGGCCAACCGTGCTTGCAGCCATTGCTCCACTCCACTGTTCACGCCTGGCATCATGTGATGAAAATCGGTTCAACCCCAGTCAGAGCGGAAGCGTGCATACTGAGACACCAGTACAGCGCTGGCAACGGATTGGGCTTGATAACAGCTACCTGGTGGGAGGATTCGGGCCATGTATTGCCGGCATCTACTATGGTTTTGTTGTTCGACTATTGTTTGCCAAGGCTGGTGCCTTTCCTGTTTCCATCTCTGCATCGTAGCAATACCACTATTTGCTAACACCATGGGCATGGCCAGCGTGCCACGTAGCCAATTTTGGCGCATTGCTGCTGCCGCACTGGTGGTTCGTGCCCTGCTGTACCTTGGTGCCCCAGGCCTGGTGAGCCATCTCCAACACCGCATCGAGCTGGCGACCCCGTTGACAAGCTACCCACGGCTGCAAGAAGGCGTGTTTCTGTATCAGTCGGGATTCGACCCTTACGATGGCAATGTATATTTCCAACCGGCGCTGTATCTCCCACTCTTTCAGCTGCTGGCCCAACTGCCCACAGTATGCACGTTTGTTTTCTACACGGTCATGGATATTGCCATTGCCTGGCAGCTGTGGCAAATAGCAGCTATCCTGCAAGTATCCCGATCCAGTACGCCTAGCCCATCAACGTCTACGGCCTCACCTACCACTACTGCAGCCACAAAGCACACCAAGCCCAGCGATGTCAACCGTGACAAAACCAGCTGTTTGACCATCGCCCAGACTGGATTTGATGGCAGCGTGCCGCTCTGTCCGGCAACTGTGGCGGCGCTGTACCTTGGCAACCCAATGACGATCCTCACTTGTCTGGCGCACTCGACCCTTATATTCAACACCTTTGCCATTGTGAGTTGTCTGCGCCACAGCCTGCAGCGCCGTTGGGTCCTGGCTATGGCCTGGTTAGCAGCAGCCGCCTACCTGAGCTTTTATCCGGCGATGCTCGTCGGACCAGCAATGCTCATCCTGGGCGGCGCCCGAGTAACCTCGATGCGCTTTGTGGGGCGGTGCCTGGGGGTGCTCCTTGGTACCAGCCTGGTCCTTGGGCTGATATCGTACGCTCTAGTGGGCTCGTGGTCATTTATCGCGTCAACGTATGGAGTGATCCTTACGGTTTCGGACCTGACGCCGAACCTGGGCCTTTTCTGGTATTTTTTCATCGAGATGTTTGATCATTTCCGGTCGTTTTTTTTGGTGGTCTTTCAACTCCACACCTTTATATTTGCGGCCCCGGTGTGCATACGGTTTAATGACCACCCAGTGCTGGCGTTTACGGTGTTATGTGGGATTATGGCTCTGTTCAAGTCGTACCCTTCGGTGGGAGATATGGCACTGGTGCTGGCGTTGCTTCCGTTGCACCACCAGGTGTTCAAGTACATGCGCTATACCTTTTTAACGGTGGGATTGATGGTATATGCTCTCGTGCTCGCTCCACTCTTTTGGCACCTGTGGATCTATCAGGGGAGCGGCAATGCCAACTTCTTCTACGCAGCAACCCTTGTTTATGCCGCCGCCCAGATCTTCTTGCTCATTGATTTGACCCAGTCAATGCTACGGCGGGAACACGATCGGCTGTATCCCACTGTCCGGACGCTGCTAGTGGCCCAAGAATAAGCTGTCCATTGGTGTCCTTTATTTTATTATTTTGTGCATGTATTTTTCTTGGTCTCAGTGCGCCCATGCATTTTTTTCTTGTCATAAACTACATATGTTGCGAGGAAGCAAGACTTGGCTAGATTTGCGGAAGCGTGGTGCATTTGTACTTTGCGAAAAGGAGGAGCTGAAAAAGAGATGTATATGATTTCTTTCATGCTAAGGGTGCTTGTTGCCATGGCTCCCTAAAAACTATTTCATCAACGCAGCCATCAAGCTGGACTATTGAAACAGTTCATCGCAGCGGGTTAAACAGAGTGTGCGGCAGGCGGCGGCTGTGGCATTGGCGTTCCTTGGCGATAGCCATACGGCAGAGGACGACCATAGGCATCGTAAAGCGGTGCCTGTGGCGGATGGGCCAGCGGAGGGCCCTGCGTTAGAGGCACATGGCGCTTGCGGTATTGCTAATGATACCAAATCCAATACACCAGCATGCAAAAAAAACACAGACAAAATAAGCACTCTAGGCATTCTACAGATACAGCAAGTGTTTAGTATCAATACCACTTGTTTTTTTTCACCAGCTCTATTATCGTTAAAAACAACGATGGTCGTTCCAGATGTCACCCAGCTTTAGCGCTCTTTGAGGATACTTACATAGTAGAAGGTGAGTAGCAACACTATCCAGAACCCAAAACCAAACCCAACGTAGTAGAGGTACTTCTTCTTGGGTCGAAATATCAAGCCCAGGATGCCCACTACCAAAGCAGCCACACTGAGAAAGAGCAGAGCGGCCAGTATTATAGTACGGCCACGGCTGACTTTGGTCTGGTCTACGACAGCGTTCACTCTGTCCATTGTGAGTAGCGGTGAGAGAACCACAAGACAAGCCACGGGTGGTGGGTCGCAGTGATACTTGTCGATATTATCAAAGTGAAGAAAAGACCTAGCGTGAATAAAGGGCGTCCAGGGTTAAAATTATGCAAATTGCAAAAGAGCGCTTGGTTGTCAGAGATAGATAGTAGGGCGATTGAAAAAATTGACTGGCAATGTGGAGAAGATACAAGTTGACAAAGGCGCCACGTCTGGCTAAAGTATTAACTGAATACAGGGTCGTATTGGTAACTATCTGCACATTAATGCGAAAAAAATAGCGCAATGCATACGGCGTGGTCATGCGAGTATTTATGGTATTCGAAAAAAAAGTCTTTGTCTCTCCAACAGGTGTACATAGACGATGTTTGACAAAAGACGGGCGAGTTGTGTCGGCGTGAATGAAAAAATACATCCATAGCCTGACCAGGCCATAGGTCACTCATCCAAACGGAAGGGTTTGTGCGCAGCTATTACGTGACCACCCACAGCAATTGGACGTGCTCATAGGCAGGCAGAGGTAGAGGTCGTAACTAGCATTTGCCAAGGATAATGCACCATATGTTGATGCAAAGAGCAGAAAAGGTACGCAGTCAGAGAGCAGAGCATGACAGAAGCTGTGGTCGTCATTTGTCCCACTTTACGATGGGTGCTTGCGTGCTAGGCGAGGCGATGCACTTGGTGCAACCGGCCAAGTGCCGCCTGACCGAACAACGGACACCAATGGTTGCCAAGCACACCCTCGGTGGTACAGGACGATGCGCCACCGTGACACTCATTCGACTACAGACAAAGGAGCCACGTCGGGAAAAATGGCCAGATGATAGACCAACAGCAGGCACAAGGCGTTGGACAGTTTAAGCCGCCATGTCCTTCGTATGGCATAGCTGTCCAAATCAGCCCAACAATTGAGCCATCAACGCGGTAGGACGGTGTGTCCGACTAAGCGAAGTGAAGACACTACGTACCGAGTATATTTCCTAATGGCACTCTTTATTCACAAAAGCCCTAGTCATCAACGAAAAATAAAAGTTGGTCCACAAGAAGGCGATGTAGGGAAATTGATCTGGTGCTGGTTAGCGCTGGTATAAAGCATCGTTCACCTTAGTGACCACACCAGCTATATGGTTGCTGAAATCTTTCGGCGCTGGTTCAGTAATTACATTAAAGATATGCAGGCCTGAATCCATAATCTGGTGCAAAATATTGCAGGCAAGTGTGTGAGGCCTTGTGCTGCTGTATGGGGACTGCACAGTTGCCTGCCTGGCCTCGTTATCCCACAGAATAACGTAAAAGTAAACGTGGTTCTGGAGAGCGTCCCTTAGTTTCTTGAGAGTGGTGGACCGAATTTCAGACGGAAGCAGCTCCACATTGTTTCGGTGTAACTTCTTGATACGATCCAAAGCCCGACTGAGATCAGATTGATTGGGGGTAGAATCGACCACTTGAAAATTAGATGGTGTAGCGCCCTCATGTCGTCGGCATAATTTCATAATATAACGTTTGCGTTGCTTATTCCACGGCTTATAGCTAATAACGCCTGAACTGGGCTGATCTTCCTTGCGCGTTACCCGGCCTCGTCTGGGTTTTTCGGTATCTGACGGGATGTAATCGCTGTCAGAGTCCTCGCTGTTGGACTCTTCTCTTTCCTCATTTATAAACTCGGCATCTTCGCCAATGCGCGAGCCATGATGCAAGTCTTCTACAGCACTGTTAGAAGGTTCCTGGCTCGGCGCTTCTGTAGCGTATTGCTGGTGCCCAGGGTATGGAACATTCTCTGGCAGAGGTGCCGTCAATGTTGTCGGGATTTTTCTGGGTACCTGGAAGTTAGGAGCAACGACCGGTACCGACGGAAGAAAGGCAATCGAGGCACTGCGCCTTGGCTGATACATGGGTTGGCCTAATGAAGTAGCAGGGGGTGCCATGACAGGGCCTGTAGGTGGTTGGTAAAAGTTAGGAGTAGTGTGATCGATATTAGCACCAACGTGAGGAGAACCCCATTGAGAGCCATCCAAAAGGGCCTCTAAATCCGAATACGAGTGATTGAGGAATGCAAGTGGGGCGTCACTGCTTTCATTTGGCAGAACATTGCCGTATTGGGGTTCTTGGGTTGACGGATATGGCCAACCCGTATTGGCGGATGGATAGTATCCAGCGGACGCTGATGGTTGGGCTGAGAGCTGGTAAGCACTAGGGTATTCATTATGAACCCGCTGTACAGGTGGCTGTTGCGGGGATATCAAGCGAGTACCCGACTCCCTGATGTAATCAACTGGGAATGAGTGCTGCCAACTGTACCGGTTTTGCGGTTGAACAGGGTTAGGTCGACGGTAAGGGTCGAATCGATTGGGCGGCATACCGAAACAGCCATGAGCAACCAGCAGCCCCACGGTAAGCGCCACTTTCGGCACAGGAAGGAACATGGCGGTGAGCTTGATAAACGAAAATAAAGCAACTGGGGCACAATGTCGAGCAGAGTGGGAGCAAAGTATGCCATAGTCCAGCTAGTTAGCTATCGGATGCCAGCAGTGGAGGCTGCGCATGGCATGGTTTTATATTACAAGGACGGCACAGGCAGAAAGAAAGACGAGGACACGCTGGCGGCACTTGAAGACGGGTCTTTCGCCTTTTCCAATATGACCCCAGTTGGCCCACCAACAAAGTGACACACCGTTTAAAGGCAGGCGCTACCGAACTGGTGGCACGAACAGATGCTATCCTACTGGCCAGGGCAGCACACCACAAGGTGTCGGCCCATAGGTGCGTTACAGGCAGCGGTTGCACTGAACAGCGCTAGGTTCATTCCAGCATGTGCCTCATACTTGTTCGCCAAGGGCAAGGAGTATGGTATAGCAAAGGACAGGATGAAAACCAAAGCGACTAAAAGAAGCCCTGACGGTTAAACATTATAAAATCCTTAACAAGGGCCCCGTTGGTCAGCAGAGTAGCACTGAAAAAAAAACCCAATTCCAAGTATCCCTTCCTATACATAGAATAGAAAAATATGACAAAAAAGCGAGCACATTCACGCTTGGTAACACTTGTGATGGGTCGCCATAGCTTGGTTGGCCCCGCCAATGGAGTGGCAAAGATCTTTAAGCCACAACGGCAGGACCGGCATTAGGGGCATGCCTTTGGCGTACAATGGCAATCGAATATCCCTGCTCTGACGTTGCTCAATGGCTGCCGTAATCGCCAACACGATGTCAAGCGGCTCAACGGTGGGAAACCAGAAGGGGTAGGGAATATGCGCCCCGTCAAACAAGGCGGTGTTGAGAAATCCTGGAGCGACCACGGTGAGGTGCACATCATCCGCCGCTTGGTAGAGATGTTTGAGCTCCTGGCGCAGTGAATCGCTGTACGTGACCAGCGCAGCTTTGCTAGCAGCGTAGGAGCCCACTTGGCAGGCACCCGAGTACCCGAGAGCCGAGCTCACGTTGACGATATGGCCATGACTGGCTTCAAGCATTGATCCCAGGGCCAGCTGTGTTAGCTGGATCGGTGCCAAAACGTTGACTTGAAACGTATGTTGAGCATCTGCCTGCGTTTCATGGCGTACAGGACCAGGTCGCAGAGTAGCGGCGTTATTGACCAAAACGGTAATGGGCCCAACCTCCTCCACGATGCGTGAGTACGTGGTCGCAATGTCCGGGGGGCTGCACAAGTCGCACTGGTAGAAAATGATGCCACCTGGGGATGGATGGTAGGTGCAAAGGAGTGCGGGTTAGGCAGACAAAGAGGCCAGGGCAGAGGAAGAAGCGGTCAATTAATCATTCAAGTCAGTTTGTTCAGCCGGGATGGATCAAGTCATTCTATGGCTATGCTTACTTTGTAGCTAGCGGGTCCCCAACAGTCAGCTCAAACTTACGGTGCAAATCGTCGGGGGATTGGATATCAACAACCACCACCGTGGCTCCGTTCAGCGCCAAAGTTTGGCTCAGGAGTCTGCCAATGCCACTGGCACCACCCGTAATTAACACCGTTTCGTCATCCCAGCTCACCCGTGCTCGTGAGTTTGCCATACGCTGCCACCCCAGCAGGACGAGGGTCAACGTCAAAAACGTCAACGGCCAAGCGCTAAGAAAAGGATGCCCTGAGTACACCAGCACGGCAAATATCAGAGCCATGGACGAGTAATGGCATAATGCCACCTTGAACAGGGCCACGACCTCGTCAATGGAGACCAGCGCCATAGCGTCGCAAATCTCCAGGGATGGGGCCCAGGTTGTCCTGCGCGAAATTAGCAGTGTCGGCTAAAAGGGATGCGCTGGCAAAAAGTACCTTGTGGAACCGCAAATGTCGGCAAGCATTGCATCAGCATGGTAACCAGATGCAACTATGGTGCTGAGCATGAACGCCTTGCCATGCCACTCTATGACGCACCCACTTTTTAGCCCAGCTGCACCAATACTTGCACGCTTGGTGCCCTTCCAAAAAAACGTACGGGAGCAGGAAAAAACAAGAATTTTCCCCCAACAGTAGCAGTTGGAGCTTTGCAAAGGCAGTGAACCGCAGCTTACATTAAGCCTGGCGACAAAGAAGAAAATAGCAAGGACGGTTAAATGGCCCAAGATTGCTGGGGCGTCGCTGGCTGGAGTGGAGATCATTGGAATTTCCCAATGCACCTGTTGGCAGCTGGAACCGCTCAGCACTAGTATAAGTAGTAACTTTTCATTCTCTTGCAGCTCTCGGTTTCTTATGACCGGTGATCGTGTTGCTATTAAGCCGATTCGTTAGATTCACCCCAACTAACGGCCAACACGCCTAGCTACGCTACGCCTAAGCAGCCCTGTGCTCTTCTCCTCTCATTCCCCTCATTGGTCTACGTATTTTGCTATCGAGAGATAATACCGTTGCATTTAGAGTGAACCATGACCGCTCTGTTGCGCTGTCGTGCCCCGGCCAGTGGGCTTCGTATCCTGAGCCGAAGCCGCCCGGCACTCCTGCCCCGAGCAACTGGGTCAAAACCTCTATGCACTGCAGGTAAAAACATGTTAAGCGTACATGCTTTATATTGAACCCGGCAGCATAACTAGTCGAATCAGGGTGACTCATATACTGTGCCTGATAGCCACGTAGTGGGCACTACACGACAGATATCCCCTCCCAACCATAAGTCACGTATGACCATTTGCCTGAGCACCTCACTGACATAGGCACTGCTGTGAATTACTATGACTAGGTGGATGGATAGGTCGACTGACGCCTCAAGCTGGTGTCAAATCTGTTAAGGTAAAGTGATCCACTCTTGTACGCTGAAAAAAGAGCAAAACGCGAGCGAGATTGGGGCACTGCCAAACAAGTTGTTGTTGTTATTAGTATTTTATGCTTTCAGGAACCATTCATGGATAAAGCCTTGGCGTTGACCATAGGCAATTTTGATAACTACAATTTGTATTCCTTGCCTCATACTTCTTCCTGTAGACGGTGCGCGGGTCTTTGAGCGCCTTGGCAGCCAGTTGCCAGAAATACCAGTGCCTAACCGCGCGGCCCTACTCAGCAGTAGCTCCACCCCACGATGTCGATCCCCAGGACGTGGCGCGTTTACACAAACTGCGCAACATTGGGATTTCTGCCCACATTGATTCGGGTAAAACCACATTGACTGAGCGAGTGCTATTCTACACTGGCCGCATCAACGAGATTCACGAGGTGCGCGGCCGTGACAATGTAGGCGCTAAGATGGACTGGATGGAGCTCGAACGGGAAAAAGGAATCACGATTCAATCGGCAGCTACCTATGCTACCTGGGGCGATCACAACTTTAATATCATTGACACACCCGGTATGTTCCACCATAGGCCTGGCTAGCTGGTAGGAATCAAGTAACAATAGGACTGGCAGGTTTATATCTACTATCACACCCATGAATGACAAGAGTACTAACCTACAGCAACCCATGTCTGTGTGGTGTCAAACTTTGGTTCGAGTACAGGGCATGTTGACTTTACCATTGAGGTGGAGCGCGCTTTGCGGGTGCTGGATGGCGCCGTACTGGTACTTTGTTCCGTGGGCGGGGTTCAGGTAAGCAGTCGATACCATGCACTCTACTGTATATCTCAGTTTCGCTGGCATTATATGTCATATGGCAACAAAGTGCTGTTAATTTGATCTGTAAGATTCTTGAGCACTAGTATTATAGCTTGACTGGGGAGCTTTCTCACCATTATACTATACTTTTGTACCAGTTTTTGCCGTTGTTGTGGTAATTTTGGGCGGGTCATTAACGCAACAATCCTATAGAGTCAAACCATTACCGTGGATCGCCAAATGAAGCGTTACAATGTTCCCCGCATTTGCTTTATTAATAAGATGGACCGGTAAGTTGCCCGCACAATTAAGTACAAGAGAGCATGGCCCCTAATTGGTATGGTAATGGATTACCAAAGTGCAATGCTGTGCTCTAATTTGTCCCTGTGAATACATCGAGTTGCCATGATGCGTTGGGTGGTGTAATTTACGTAATGGGAAATTCACATCAGTGCTGGTGCCAACCCTTTTCGTGTGCTCGAGCAGATCAAGTAAGTTGATAATATTACACTTGCACCGTAAGCTGCGTAATATATTGTCGATTGCCATGCATGCGCGCTGGAATTTGGTTAATTCTGGACAACATCCTCTGTCATTTGACTATTTTTTTGAAGGATGATGCACTAAACCCGGGTCACTTTGGCTATATTGTGCTAACTGATCGATGTACGCTGTGTAATGTTTTTTTATTTGATACTCTGCGAAATCCGATTCGACTGCTGGTAGGAATAAGCTGCGATTGAACGCTGCAGCGATCCAGCATCCCATTGGCGCAGAAGACAACTTTGAAGGGGTGATTGACCTTGTCGAGATGAAGGCGTACTACAACGAGGGCTACCGCGGGTACGTGCTCGTGATTGGAGTTACCAACCTCTAGGAATTTTTTGGCAGGAGACCGACTATATGTTCATACTTTAGCTCGGTTACCTAAAGGCCAACACCGAGGACCTATACACCTTTATTTAATTTTGCAACCACTGACAGCAATATGGGTATAGTGGCTATTGACGGTTATTTATCTGCTTGGTTGCTTGATTATTTCGATTGATCCCATGCTAGAATTGATGTCATTACCAAAGCCATACCCGACAGCTACCTGACTGTTGCCCAAGAGAAGCGGCAAGAGATGATTGCTGCGTTGGCCGAGGTCGACGAAGAGATTGGGGACCTGTTTCTCAACGAAGAGGAACCGACGGTCGAGCAGATCAAGGTAAATAGTTTGATCATGGGTATCGTGGCTCAAGGGCAAACCAGGTATATATGATATATATATATTTATCAAATGCCACTGGTTAGTTTTTCTCTGCGGGGGTGGTTTTTAAATACGTCCTACACTGGTGATGCTATGGCAGAAAGCAATTCGGGCCCGCACCATTGACCGCACCTTTACTCCCGTGA
>JANBQA010000588.1:0-12419 GCA_027576955.1 Dimargaris xerosporica
CCCGTCGCTGGGGTGCACAGGAGGTGAAGCACGATCCCGGTCCGACTCCACCGCCTTTGCTTCGTTCATGGCCACTGAGCCTTCGGGGCTCGAGTTGGCCAATTCAGCACCGTCTTCTTTGGACAGCGCTGCCACGGTGATGGTGTTTGCGCCCAGGCCGCTATTATGATTGGCGCGTTGAGGCGTCGGCATGGTAATTTGGGCAACGTACGTATATATGTCTATGGCGGAACTATTGCTGGTTTTCTTGATATAAAAGACCTGCTTGCTTCAACAAGGTATATCGAAAGTGGCACGTACGTAGATGTTGAAGAGTGCTGCCCAAGGGGTTTAAGCACCAAGGGTGTGTGGGAGCGGCCGGTCATTGTGTGGCGTGCTTCGACTCCACTATGCCTGTGCCCTGGCGGTCAGGGTTTCAGCGTGCAGCCAGGCCTACTCTGGCCCCAGATCCAGATGACCCGCTCATGGTTTTACCCTACGATGAGAGTCCGTGGGCTCATACACCTCTTAAGGTTTAGCCACTAAATACAGTTGCAGCAAACCAGTGGACGCCCTGTGTTGATGTGCAGTGGGCGGGAGCAGTGGGCGGCGATGACCTGTGACCGTGGCCTTTTACTACTGGTCGTGGGGCCATGGGCGCTGTTAGTTTATTTGGTGCCTGTTAAGCGTGACGTATGGAAAGAAACTAGACTCAATCGACGCCCTCCCTTTTTTTCCCTTGGAAAGCCGCAACAGCTAACCATGGCGAACGAGGGGCGTGGATGTATATATAAAGCCGTTCTAGGTGCCTCTGGACAAACCCTTTCAAAAAATCGCTGGCGGATAGTTTTTCTTTTTGTAAATCACAACGGCTTTATACCTGTCGCCGCATTTTTTACATTCTGCTATACAGCTGCTGCTAGCACATATCTATTATTTTCTGGGGCCAAGACCGAGTCCAGTTTTGCCCTCTCCCCATTAATTGACAGAAGGGCGCGTATTCTCATTAAAACTTCCACATTAAACCAGCGGCCTGACTGACTGAACGTTTCTACCGTGTGCCTGCGTTGCAGTATGGCACAAAACCAAACCAACCAAGTGCCGTTGGGGCATTCGCCGGCCTACGACTATTTGTCGATGATGATGAACCTGGACGAACGCCGGCAAGAATCGGCTCTGCCCCCTGCCGCACGCTCCGCATCGGCCACCACAGACCAAGTGGAGGTACCCGTGAGCGATCATCCTCCCTGTGGGAGCCAGACGGCCACGGCCAAGCTTAGGACTATTACGTACCACCATGCTCGCCCACTAGCGATGCCCAAGTATCAGCGCCACAATTTCAACTGCGAGTGCCTAGGATCTGGCGTGGGCTGCCAGTGCGGTGCCATTTGCCAGTGCCGTTGATCGGCGGGCTAGTGTGCAACGCACGCCACGCTGCGGTTGGCGTGACTGGTACGCATTGTTTTTACGTTTGGTGTTGAGGGTTGCTGGGGTTGAATAATAAACTGGTGGCAAAAGGGTGCCAGCAACGAAACGCAGAGCTGTCAGGCCAAGCGCAATGGGGAGAGGGCGCCCATGTGTGCCTATTTTTGACTCGGTTATCACCAGCGTAATCCCGGATATCTGGACCCCTTGCAAGAAAAATATCACTTGGCCGGATAAACCCAGCGCATGAGGTAAACACTGCTAGGGTTTGCAAAGAAAAACATAAACAATCCTCCAGGCAGGCTGTCTCTCTCTCTCTCTCTCTCCTTTGAATTCGCACTTGGTAATCCCACAACCAAGGCCTTGAGATCCTTTTGTCTAATTTGTTTTTTTTGTTCCTTTCGACACGCAGTCTGCCCGAATCCACGGCCTATGGCGCTGGAGAGCAACCTAGACCAGCTCCGTGGGGTGCTTGGAGCCCTAGACCAGCTTGATTTTCAACAGCCCACCGCCGACTTGCGGTGCCTCTTGCCAACTCCCCGTGTAACTGGCCCAGTGCATGGCTTGCCCATCCAGTTCCGCTCGGCCCGCCCGTCGGAGCTCGTGCTGCTGACACCGGAATTCGAGCAACAGTTTAGCGCAGCGGTGGGCCAGGTCGACCAACTGGCCCTGGGCCCCAAAGACAAGCGCCGCTTGACGCCCACCGAGTTTGAAGAGCTATTCGAACGAACCGTGGACCTGGCGGAGCTCTGCGACATACCCGAGTTCAACGAGCGTTTGGACCAGGTAGCGGTGCAGTATGAAGCGTTGGCCGAGTCGTCCCAGGTCTTACGCAACCAGCTCAACGACTTGCTGCTCACTTTTCCCGAACCCACTGATGCAGCCGCCCAAGAAAGCGACGAACGCCACCAATTGACCACCGAGCTCGCTGCCGTTGAACGCAAGATCCGCCAAGCGCAGTTGGCCGCGGTTAAGAAACGCCGGCTACTGGAGCAGTTGGACAAGCAGCTCGCCATCAAAAAGGCGCAACGCCATCGACACCGAGCCGCGGCTCCAGCGGTCAGTGCAGCTATCGACAGCCTCTCCGATGGCACTCCGACCGACCAGCGGGTCCGGCTCCAAGCGTTGGTCGCCCAGAGAACCCAGCAGCTACGCAGCTTGCTGGGGTCTCATGCCGCACCAGCACAAACCACGTCTCGCATGACCCTGGACCCGGCGCTGTTGCGTGCCCTCAGCCAGCACACAGTCGCATTGGCATCAGCCTTGGCCGCATCGCCCGACCACTATGCATCAGGGCCCGACTCCAGTACTTCGTTTGATCCAGCGGCGCTGCAAAGGCTCCAAGCCACTCTCGAGGCGATTCGAGTAACGACCGAGGAATGCCGCAGCACGGTGACCTTTAGCATGGCTGCTGTGCGTCAGATTCCTGTCGCAGTCGCCCATCAGCTTTCAGCAGACCCACCAGCGGTGCAGCCCTTGTTACTCCAATGCTCGCCCGAGGCTACGGCTGCCATGGTGGCGCTGGCGTACCTGCATCAGCACCAGGGCCAGGTGCGGCTAAGTGATCTCAAGGCCCATGTGGCTGCCCATGCCTCTGACCACGATCAAGAGCCCGAGATCGCCGTACAGGCCATCTACATGCTCGCGGCCAAAGGATGGGCAGCTATTGATCGGTCACAGAAAGCGACTATGGTTCGCCTATGCCCATTAATCAGCCCAAAGGATTTGATGGTTGGTTAATGGTAATGTTCGGTGTTTTTTGTTTCATGGTAATACTAGCTACAGCTCGTTAGCATTTGTGCGTGCGTTTGTCAACGTTCATTCTGCAACGGTATCATGAGCCAGCTGTGTGTGTGATGCTTGATCACCTGGTGGGTGATGGGGTCACTAAAAGTTTGTGGTCAATTAGTCGCTCTACCAGCCTACCCACAATGGGCGACAGCGAGGCTGCTCGAACGCCACCAATGCACGACATGGATACAATGGGATAAGCCGGGCGCCTCTACCCGAGGTATCAGTGTATTTATGTTCAACAGTGCGGGTAAAAGTGGCGATAGGCGAGATAAGTTTGGGGTCAAGCAAAAAAAGTGGGCTGATTCCCAAATTCCATTGGGCTCAGCTACGACTAGGCGCCGTGTAAAATCTCCGGCAACGGCTGCGCTCGCAGGGCGCCAAATTGAAGACCAGAGTCTTGTTCCTGGTCAACCAGGCCCACCACCGCACTAGTGCGTGGAAGTTACCAGCCCCGCGGCAATAAACCAAATCAGGCGGACAAAAAAGGGCCATCGGCATACGGTTAATCATCGGCAAGTAGGGCTATGTGGCATGGATCGGTGGCAGTGTAACCATCGCGAGCTCATGTATCGCCCTGGTCAAGGGCCCAACTTACATATTGTCCCCGCGAATAAAGTACAAGCCCAGGGGGGCCATTTCGACGCCTTCGTCTGGCGAGAAAATCCGCTCTTGGCAGTCTGCGAGAACAATGTTGGTTACTTGGTCAAATCCCTTTAGCGTTCCCTATGCTCCAAAGCAGCGGTCCCCCATGCAACGCACCCGAAATAGCTCTCGGTTAGGTTACCAGGTGTCTACGGCGGCGGTCATTGACGTGAGGGCCTTTTTGAAGCCTGGAAACTTTGAAAGTGCGCAGGCGTGACAAGCATTATTCACTTACCACAATGACACGCCCGTCGCTGGTGACGACCAGGACCCGCTCTGACAATAATGCATGTTTAAGACCAACAGCCCACGGCAATTCCCCAGCAGCGCATGGCAACCAACAGGTGTGCCCAGGTTACTACCGGTATGAGGAAGCCACGACCACCGCCATTCCCAACAACACAACCATGGTGGCTTACCGTTGACATAGGCTTGGATCTCTGACATGGCGTACTGCTTTTTTGTTGTTGTCTCAAACACCACGCTCGCTGCGGATCCAAGCGTCGCCAAATTACTACCGGGGAGTCAGCAGCACGCAAACGGGAAAAGGGCCCAAGCACAGAGCACCCACCAATGGAAACTAAGCAAAAGGTGTTCACCAGCAACAATAATAGCAAGAGCAAAGCAAGTCGCCAAGGCAGTGTGCTCTTTTGGTTTGCACTGACTGGCGCTGGGCAATTAAGCATGCGACAGGTCGCTAACCAGCACAATTGTCTTTTGGGAATTGGCCACCAGCCAGGTCACCACCAACAGCGCTGCCAAAGCCTGCCCCTCGAGTGTCATCCAAGCTGCGCAGCTGGAGGCTTGTTGCTTCTCAGGTTGGCGCACACTACCATCAAGTGGTGTTCTTATTTGGCTCTAGGGCGAAGCGCAAGTGGTGTCAAGGAGTGCTGTTGGTGGTGCTTGATCAGGCAGCGCCTCTCATTCGTCACGCCCGAAATGCAACGTGGCGGCTTGCACCCCTGCAACAAGACTTATCACCACTGGGTATAGCGTCCAATATCTGCCACTAGCTTGCATGTCTTTTGGTATTAGTGCTGCCATCACTTGGGGATGTTCGATTGTGTCTAATCGCCCGTGCATTTGCTCGCCTTTCGTTATCCCGCCGACTGGAGTCACCTTTTGCCGTTTATTTCACAACCTCTAGCAACACTTGGCCGGAGCCTGTTATCGTCCATGTTGGCGACTAACCTTGCACGCCCGCTGGGGGCCGTTGGGCGCTGCGCCATTCGTCCCTGCCGTGGAAGCCTTTGCCTATTTCACGCTGCCAGAGGCCCCGTGGGCCAAAGCCCACTGGCAGCAGGTACCGCTGCAGAGCCTCCCGAGCCAGCGGCGTCGACCCGCTTGCAAGAGTTTCGGGCTAAAATGGCGGCTGGACCGCAGCTGGGCGATTTCGCCTTGAACGGGGGTGCGTCAGCCTCGTCCCAAACGCTCACGGCCGAGGAGGCGTTGGAGCTGGCCAACACCCCCACCCCGGACGGGCGTCAGAAGCGGCTGCCGCCGTGGTTGAAGCGCCAGTTTCCGACGGGCGCCAACTACCACCGCATCAAGCGCAATCTCCGGGAGCTCAAGCTGCACACCGTATGCGAGGAAGCACGCTGCCCAAACATTGGAGAGTGCTGGGGTGGTGGCGAACACCAAACCGCCACGGCCACCATTATGCTGATGGGGGACGAGTGCACGCGTGCCTGTCGGTTCTGCTCCGTCAAGACCAGCCGACAGCCCAAGGCCCTCGATCCCTTGGAGCCCGAGAACACGGCCGAGGCCATTTCCCGCTGGGGCTTGGACTATGTCGTGCTGACGTCGGTGGACCGCGACGACTTGGCCGACGGTGGCTCGGCGCACTTTGCCAAGACCATTCGTATCCTCAAGGAAAAAGCCCCGCAAATATTTGTCGAGTGCTTGACGGGTGACTTTCAGGGCAATCTGGACGACGTGACCCGGGTGGCCCAATCCGGGCTGGACGTGTACGCACACAACGTTGAAACGGTCGAAAACCTCACGCCGTACGTGCGGGACCGCCGGGCCAAGTACCGTCAGTCGCTCCGAGTGCTTGAACACGCCAAGACCGCCAAACCTTCGCTTATTACCAAGACCTCCATCATGCTGGGCTGTGGCGAAACCGACGACGAGGTGATGCAGACTCTCAAGGACCTGCGGGCCATTGGTGTCGACTGCGTCACCCTGGGTCAGTACATGCGACCCACCAAGGGCCATATGAAAGTGGCGTCGTACGTGACCCCTCAAAAGTTTGACTATTGGGCCCAAGTGGGCAACGACTTGGGGTTCAAATACACGGCCAGTGGCCCACTTGTGCGCTCCTCATACAAGGCCGGGGAGCTGTACCTAACCAGCATCTTGCGCGAACAGCGGGATCGGTTGGCCGAATCGAAACACCTGTAATCGTTTTGTCATATTTTAGATCTCCTCATGTTGCATCCGGCTATTGCCTGCTATAACAACCTGTGCCGTCAACCATTTATTTCTTCAAATGGACTACAATAAAACCAAAAAAACACGTGGCGCTAATGCAGCCGTGTTTTTACTATGGCTGACACGATCGAGTGGACCAATATCACAGTTCCTCGTGGATGTGAACCAATGCATCCGCTTCAGGCACAGCTATGTGCGAGGCCGTCGGAGTCCTGAGCTGCTGCTTGAACGCCTGGATCGCTTGGTCGTACGGTTCCCATTCTGGAAGCAGGCGGCGCGCCCGCTGGAGTTTGGGCTCTTTCGTCAAGGGGTTGTTGCACAAATCGATGGTTTTGGCGGATTGCAAGGAACTATCACTGCACCACGTCTCGCACCACAGCCACTCCTGGGGCAGCGAAAAGATGGGCACGTCATGCTGCATGTTGTTGGGCAGGTCCTGGTCCAAGTTAGCCAGCGAGTTGGGGTCCTGGCTGAGCGCCTGGTATTGCTGACGAAGCCGATCCCCGGCGGCCAGTTGGCGGAACCGGTGCAGGTCCACCACGTACAGAGCGCTAATGTGGTACGGTTTGCCAGCCAAGTGCTGCTCCCACCACCCGCCTTTCCAAAATCGAAACCCGTCCATCTCAGGGCGGTTGTTGCAAAAGGGCACGTAGCCATAGGGAGCGCCCTGCAGGTCCATGGCGACCAGTTCGCCCAAATCAGCGCGCACCACCTGGTCGGCGTCCACAAAGATGACTTTGTCCACGTTTAGCGGAAAAAGCACGTCCAGAAACAAAATTTTGTACCCCCAGATGGTGCGCTGCTTTTCCGTCTGTTGGCGCAGCCAGTATGGCCACTGGTACGTAACCAGCTGGTAGGTAAACCCGTAATGTTTGGCCATGTGAGGAATAAACGCCTTGAAGGACGGCGACAAAAAGTTTTCAATGAACCAAAACTTGACCGGTTGGCGCGTGTGTTCCAATACGCTCAGGATCATGATCCCCAGGAACCGCTCGTACAAGTGGCCCGAGGCCACTGAGAACACATGGATGGTTTCTTGGGCAGAGGTTACCTGCAGCAGCCCCGGAATCCACTGTGCTGCCTTTGTGGTGATCCATTGAGTCGTCAGGGACCAGAGGCCGTGCGGCCCAAACAGCGTTGTTGGGGCAAGCGGCTGGCCGTCGTTGCTCCCCGACGGCGATGGCTGGCCGGGTACCAGGAGACTCTCATTCTCACGGCCGGGGCGTTTGCGAACCTTGGGGTATATGGTGACGCCTTGCAGGGACGTCACCACCACTTCCGTCGGCACATCCCGCAGGGCCTCGCCGGGCCACCCCTGATTGCCGGCATTTTCCAGCGAGTACAGCTGCTGGGAGCGGCCCGTGCGTAGCTGCAAATGCCACACCCCGGGCCCGGCTAAAAACTGAAAGTAGCCATAGTTGGCCATAACCACGGTGTCGGTCAGGGCTGGCGTGGCGGGGGTACCGAGAACAAACTGCAGGCCACGGGGCGGATAGCCCGTGGTGACATCGACGCAGTGGCCTTCGACCATAATGTGTTTGAGTTCAAACATAGCATCAATGGCGCCGCCTGAGCCATCAGCAGCAGCCGTTGCCAGACGCAGATTATCCAAGTCGTGGTCACTGGCAATGGGCGTGACCATCCAGGCGGACAAGGTGTCGAGCGCCAGCGTTAACAGTGGCTCCGCAGGAAGGCGGTCGAATCGAGCGGTGGGCATCGCTGCCAACGCCTTGGGGTCCGTGTTCCAGCGCAGGGTGGGGTCCAGCACGTACCGGTAGAAACGGGTGAGAGGCATGGCTACCACATTCAAGGAAGGGAGCAGATGGACCTGCACCGCAACGCACGGCAGCTGCGCCACGGTCTGTAGCAGAGGCGCCCACCGCTGCGTATCTTCCGCCACAGGGTCTACAATGGCTTGGATATGAAACCAGGCCGAATTGACGGCCCCGACGGTAAACCCTAGTTCGGGTGCAGCGTGCAGCTCGGTCAAAGCGGTACGTACCACTTGCGCAGCTTCAGCCAAAGGGTAGGTTGCCTGCGCGGTGCCAGCGCTAAACACAATGGAGCCGACCTTGAGCAGCTGGTTGGCCAGCTGGTCATGATCTATCAGGGCGGAGGCCGCCGCTAGAGGCACGCCCGAGGCTTGTAACGCGGAAAACAGGGGCCCCACACGTTTGGTTACTTCCAGGCTAATCACAAGTGCAAAGTCTTGGGCCATCATGCGCTGGGAATCGTGAAGCGCGCCCAGGGATCGGGCGTTGACCACTACGGTCCGATCGGCGTCGTGCAGCTGCAGGGCATGTTGGCTGCCACGAGCAATAAGTGAATACACCTGGGATACATGAGCAGCATCCACTGGGTCCTCATGGCCTCGCAGCTGCTGGAACAGGTGCTCCAGGCGTTCAATGTGGTCATTAGCAAGCGGGGCTTGCTCTAGAGGCATTTGCGCCGTTACAACCGGCGCTAGCTGCGTAAAGTCGGCGGTGGGATCAGCCAGCATCGCCGATAGCAATGGGTAGAAATACTGAGCTGCGGAGAACACGCGGTCGTTTGCGAGGCCTGGCGCCTCGGTGGTGGTGTTCGATGCTTCAGGCATTAATGCGACAGTCATGGGCCAGACATGGTCAGCGTACAATCGGCGTGACAGGTGGGCCGCGCGAGCAAGTAACTGCTCGTAGTACAAATCAGTCGGCGCTTGAGCGGCTTGACGCCGCCGAGAAAATAGAGCATTGGGTATCCACGCCACGCGCACACTGCTATCAGCTTGCATGTGCTGAAGGGCTTCATTGAAGTCTGCTTGAACCTCTGGCTGGGAGAGATCGCCAACCACCCACACCGAAATCCAGGGCCGGGCCACTCGTGTGGACAAAGTTTGCTGGATGGACCCGAGCGGGTACAGGTAAGGCACGTGATCGACCCACTGCGCCTCACTGGTGTCTGGTGTGGCCACTAGGTTGCGAATGGTCAAAGGACGGGTGGCGCTGGGAAAGATGAGAGTGTTGCGGTGCGTCAGAACGGGAGCCTGGGTTAACAGGTAATCGTACAGGTTGGTGTCGTTGGTGATTTCTCCGTCTAAATACTTGAGGGTCACGAAAGCGGAATCCAGGCTGTAGATGGTCATGACGTGGCGCCGAAACCCGTCATCCAGGTCAAAGTACTTGCCATTGGCAAAGCCCACGCCGTCGGTATGCCCGGTAGGTGATGGTAGGTTTAGCCGCTCTTGCAAACGGCGCAACTCATCCAGGTGGCCGTGGTACATGGTGCGGGTGGTATGCAGCATACGGTCCCAAGGATCCACCACGCTCTCAGGTGCCTTGAACGCGTCGTTGGTCAGCGGCACGAGTGTCAGCCACTGGGTGAATTGCGCACGAGCAATAGTCACAATGCTAGTGGTAGGCTCTAAGCGCTTTTGCGCTAACACAGCCTTAAAAAATTGGGCCGCTTGGTCACGCGAGTACGCGCTGGTAATAAAATAAAACAGCTGGGCCATGATCGTAGGCGGGGTGGAAGCAGCGGCATCCTTTGGCACTACCAACGGTGCCACGCCAAATCGCAGCGGCACCTGCTGCATCACGTTGACCGCCACATCATCCACCAGGATCTCAAGCCCCTGGTGACTCGATAGGTCCAAGAAAAATATCACGGAGCAGATATTTTTACGAATGCGGCGCATCCCACCGGAATACAAGGACCGCCGAAGAGCACCCAAGCCTGGCCAGTGGCGGTAAATGGCATCTCGCTCCAGGTCGTTCCACCAGACGACAGTGGATTCCTGACCGCTGCTAGGACGTACATCATACACTTGGTACTCGTTCTGCACCACCGAGGCAAATGGATCCACACGGTGGCGGGTCAAGGCGTTTAACGTAAGAGGTGGAGGCACCTGTTGGTGGGCCTCGGGGTCCCTGTTGAGGTCCGGCGCCACCAGCAGTTGGCGAGCAGTTGGTAAGGGCAAACCTGCCGCAAGCAGCCCATCAATGACTTGGGCTTCCGCTCGCAACGAAGCAAGCAGTCCAAAGGCCTCTAGCGGCTTGATGGCCGAATGGCGTAGCGGCAGACCATTGAGCCAGATACCCGGCTGCACTCGAGAGGACCGGAGCACAAACACGCCGTCAGCAAGCGACTCGTTGAAGGTGCGCGGCACCAGTCGATGCGCGTACTTGGGAAAGTCTTGTGTTAGGCGCGTTAACGCGTCGAGCGCGGAACTATGAGACTGCAACGAGTCGGTGTGGTTAAGCACCCATTGGGCCGACAGTAGACCCAAGTCGCGAATTTGCTGTTTGGTTAACGCCTGCACAGCGGGCATTGCCTCGTCTAAACTTGCTTCGTCAACGGGGTCGGCCAATGGCGGCAAGGACTCACCAGAGGGCACCAAGGTTTGGCTTGGTGTCGATGCCTGGCGGGCTTCGTCATCGATTACGCGGTATTCAGTGCTCTTTAATCGCAAGTTGACCCCATACCCTGAGAGGTACAAGGGTTGCGGCGACCAGGTGGTGGGGGGCCGAGGTCGGAAAATATAAGTAGCTGGCTGCGCCGTGGCAAACTGCATGAGCAGTTGGTGCACGGGCATAAATGCCGAGTGGGCAATGTCCGCGTACAGGATCGCGGTGGGCCCAGCAGCGTCAGCAGCCAGGGCCCCGCTGGACGCGCCGTAGATATGATCAAAGGGCAGTCGCTTGGGAGAGATCTGAACCATCACCTGGCCATCGGTGGGCCCATGAGCTGGGCTATTTCCACCGCTGGTATGAAAGGCTTGCCGGACCGCGTCTTCACCGCAGTACTGGCGTTGGTTGAAGAACACCCACACTGGGCACGCGGGATCAAACGAGGGCAGGGTAGCGTTGAGGTCAGACACAACCGTATCCGTGTAGTATTGGTAGTACGCTTCGACCGCTGGTGCTGTCTTGTGCAGTGCCATGCCCCATTCCCACAGGGCCACAGCAGCCGGAGACCCGAGCACGCGCTCATCTCGCACATACCGCAGCGCGTGCTGGTAAACCGCTGCGTCCGGCGTGTTGGCCAAGTCAATCGAAGCCACATGGGTTAGAAAAGAAAAGTAGGCGGTGGTGTTCTCAGCAGCCACGGCTTCGGCCAGTTCAAGGGCAAGCGGTGGTGCACTAAACCGTGCTCGCACTCGGGTCACGACGGGCGGTGTGGTGGCAGTCAGCCCACTGAGAGCTACCAGCACCCCAGCTGTTACGAGCCACACTTGGTGCATCTTGTGGTGCTCCGACAATGGCGCTGCTTGGAATGCCAAGGCGATCGTTGTACCACTCTGAATCCAATTTCAAAGGGGCTAGCAACAGTTGCACTGGTCTACCCTATGTCGCCTTCTTGCGCGACAACGGCCAACTGGATAATCAATAGCAACGCAGGGCATTGACAGGGCAAGCCAACTAACAGAATAAAGGGAAGCATATACAACACCCATCCACTGACACAATAGCGCCTCATGAGACCTGGTCGAGTCCTTGGGACGTTGAGTTTTTTTTATTTAGGTACCTGAAGAAGGGAACGAGAAAGATGACGACGATCAGCCACAATGCACCATACCGACGCACCTCTCCTGAGCACGGCAGTGGCCGAACCGCTGGCGCTGCGTGCACGGGAAAGGCATAAAGCACAGTTCCTGCCCAGCCAGGCTGCTTGGGCAGAGAGCAGAGAGAGGGGAATACGCTCACCAGCCGGGTGGGCGAGGTCAAAACCGGCCTTTATCGAGGAACGCTGGGCAACAGATCGGAAACTACCTGACCCACCGTTGCTACCGCGGTGGTTTCCAGTTGAGCAAAGTGCCCACACACGCGCAGGCCACGGTGATCCCTGGTGTGACGCTGTGCGGGGTGCAACGCCGGCTGAGAACAAAGGCGAGTGATGAGCCCTACCGCTCGGGGCGCGGCCAATCGCTGGGTGCTGCGTTGGCAGTCGCAGCAGCGTTTTGGCGACATGCGGTTAGGTTGGCGCACGATCCTACGGGCAGCGTCGCACGCCGCTTACAAGAAACTTGGAAAGCGTATGCATGCTCTCCTTGAATCCTTTGCTCTCTCCTTGTTTTCGCGTTCGCTTACACACACACACACACTCTCTCTCTCCTGTCGTTGCCCTTTGACCCTGAGCGCTTGATCCTCGGTTGTCGCTCAACAGTTTCT
>JANBQA010000589.1:0-12415 GCA_027576955.1 Dimargaris xerosporica
GTAACTCGGGCAAGGAACGTTCAGGACGGCGAGGTAGAGCCTCGGGCAAGTATGGTCGGGGCAAACGCGTGCGGTACTGTGGACAAGTGGCTGAGTGGTGCCAACGTAAAGATAAAGATAAAAGGGCTAAGCAAGTGGTGACCAAGGCTGACCCACATTTTGTACTGGGCCTTGTGCGTGTGTGCGTGAGCGACCACAGCCAAGGCTCTGGGCGCGCGGTCCAGCGCTTTCAGCGGTGGTCGTACAATGTTCCAAACGAAATATAAACGGGCGCTGGCGTCGACCGTACCATGCGTGTGGCCTCAGCCAGCGGACAAGGTATAATAGATGCCGAGTATCCTCACCTCTCAGCCCGGTCAGAGCAACGGCCAAGTGCGCGCGTGGAGTTAACCACAGCGCGTCTGCAAATCCTACTTCCAGCTGACTACGGCAACGTCGCTTCCCTTTGGCGACATGTGGTTGGACAGCCCTCACACACAAAGCCGCCCGAGGTAACAGCGCATGGACGCCGTGGTGGTAATAAAGTCCGTGGGTGACCTCATCTGTCCCGCTTCTGTTCCCGTGATCCACGATAATCAGCGGCTTACTTGGACCGGAAGTTTCATGGAGTGCGCACTGTCGTGGCACAAGGCTGGTTTCGCACCGTTGGTCGTCAGTCCAACCTCTGGTTGGTGACCGCCCTTACCCACAAGGGTCTTCACATTTCTTTCGAAAACGCCGGGTCTCACAACCACCTTCTTGGGGCTGCCCATTGCTCATATTAACGTTCGCACACAGCCGCTTGCCCTACTACCATTACGCCCATGCCCTTCATGCTTCGTCTCGTACGGCCCACGGGAGGAACGCCCTGGCCTTTGGTTCCACAGCCGTGGGTCAAGCGATTCCTGGGCCCTGGCGGGACTGGTCGCCCGTTGTCCGCGACATTTACGGCGACTGCTCGCATCCAGCAGGCCGAGACACCTCCGGCGACAGAAGAACGAGTGCGCCGCGCCTTGCTCTATGGTGAGTCAACGAATGCCGGTTGTCGTGCAACCTGGGGTGCAAGCACCCTTGTCGTGACCAGTGTGGGGGTGCCTTTGGTAAAGTTGGCGACTGTGGCCTTTGCATTAGCAACTGCCTTGCAGTCCCGAGCACTCTGCTTACGAACTACCTCCGCTCAGAAACATTTCACTACCCAGAGATGCAGAACCAGAAAGGGCCGCCCTGCCTATTTTTTTTCTTAGTTCACGCCTTACCCGCTCAACTAACTTTTGCTAACCAGCCAACCTTTGATGATTCTCTTAACATAGTACCGGGTAGTGACGAAGGCAAGGTCAAAAAATCGTTGGGATCCACGGCCGACTGTGTGGTGTACGACTTGGAGGACAGCGTCGCCGCCAACCGCAAGGGTGCCGCACGGGAACTGGTGTACGATGCGCTCAAGTTAGGCCGCGATGGCGGACCAGAGCTGGCGGTGCGTATCAATGCCGTGGGTTCAGGCTTGGAATTTGATGACCTTAATGTAATCCTACAATCAAAGCGCCTACAAACGATCCTGATCCCCAAGGTAGAGTCCGCCAAAGAAATTGACTTTGTGGCCAAACTGATCGATTTGATCAGTCCCCCTTCCACTCGCGGGGCGTTGCGGTTGATTGCATCCATTGAAAGCGCCTTGGCCGTTATGAACCTGCGCGAGATTGCCACCGCTTCACCCCGGGTCGACGCCCTGCTGTTTGCTGCCGAAGATTTCTGCGCTGACATGGGACTCCACCGCACCCCGAGTAAATTCGAACTCCTCTATGGTCGGTCTGCAGTAGCCACCGCTGCCCATGCATTTGGACTCCAAGCAATTGATCTGGTAAGGTTGCCCATGGCATAGGGTGCACTCCTAGGTAGGCCATGGTACTATCCATGCGGTGACCCAATAGCACCATGATAAATATGGCCGTGTCTCGTTCTATTGTGGTGAAATATCAATGCATGTGTTGGCGCGTTGTGGAGAGATTTTAAACTATCTATGCATGATTAACTGTGGGAGCCATTTGAACTGGCAATTGGGCGCCAATACGTTTTTTTGGTCGGCAGGTGTGCATGGATTTTAAAAACGAGACCGCGTTGGTGGAAGAATGTGCCAACGGCCGAGACATGGGGTTCACGGGAAAACAAGCAATTCACCCCAACCAGGTGGAGGTGATCCAGCGCACGTTTATGCCTAGTGCTGATCAGGTTGAACGAGCCATCCGGATTGTTCAGGGCTACGAGCAATCGGAACAGCAAGGCAAGGGTGCCTACGGTTTGGATGGCCAAGCCATTGATATGCCGGTGTACAAATGGGCTCTCAAAATACTCAAGCGAGCCGAAAAGGGGGACCAGTTGGCCAAACGTGCCGGGGAACCCTCTCCCTCGACCTAACGTAGGGTGGCTGCTATTTTGATGCACTGGGCTACAACGACGCTGGCTTGACTGTCAGACCGAGGCGAGCCTAAAAGCACTCTCTCCAGCACCAATAATCACTGCTCTAGCAAGTACGACAGTGGGGGTACGGTACCCATGGCTGTCTAGTAAGCTTTGATTGACTGTCAGCCTGTCCGGTAACCTTTTTTGTTCCATATAATTATAAAGAATCTTTTGTCGCAGGTGCGAGGGATGCATCATTTCTGCTCATGTGTACTCGTGCACCATTGATACCTGACCAAATGGGCATTGGGGTCATGGTGTAGTCTTGGTGCTACAAAGGCAGTGTGGCCTTGGTAAGCGTCCCCCCCATAGCTTCACTGTAATAACCTCTGTAGAGTAATCAAACAAAAGGGTCAGGCCCTTTTCCCTCCTTACTTTATTCCTCAGTTTGTGCTTCCGCAAATCGACCGTCGCTTGGTAGAAATACTCTGGGACTTCTTCCACTTCACCACACCATACCGGCCTGACACCACTTCACTTATTTTACTTGCTGCTTTTCGCCGTGTCTGGGGCTGATTGATGCCCTGCCACCCAAGGTCTGCAGCAATCAATACGCCAGCGATTACCGAAAAAAATAAAAGGCAATATACATCTATAAACTCTCAGGAGCCCTGATTGGTCATATCCATCCTGGACACGCCCACGTCACGAGACCGGTGTTTGTACCGCAGCTCATTTTGCACCACTGCGCAACCCATACCCTCCACGACTCGGTGTGTCGCCCTCAGCTATATGCACTGAAATAGTAAACACTGACCAGCGTTTTGACAACGTTGGACGTTTAAAACCTCCCAGGTTGCCGCGAGCCCACCGTTCCTGGTTTAATATAATAACAGCATTTCTCTTGGAGGCTTTTCCGTTTTTGCTTAGTTGCATACACAGTCAAACGTTGTATTTGCCCTACAGTTAATGGCACGGAACTACTGGACGCGCGTTGACCACCAGCAAACGCTGGCCTTTTGCCTGACAAGGTTACCTTTTATTTCTGTTGTGGACATTCGTAGTTGATAGTCGTCATTGAAGCACCTCACCTACTAGTCTTTCTGTTTATGGACCCTACCCCGCCGTCACCCGGTTGTCATGGATCGTCTCGCACATCCCAGGGTCGCAGCTTGTCACATTCATCGGCTCTATCCTTACCACAAACTAGGCAAACCTCACCGCGATCCGAATCGGTCAGCGCCACCATGGACGACACCGCGCTAACGGATTGGCAATCCACACCCACACCAGACCCGACTATGCACTGGCAAGGGTTTCAAACAGGGTCTGGAAAGGCAGTGGCTCAGCCGTCCGCAGCCCAACTACAGGCAGCGCAGCGCTTATGGGATAGCACAACCGCTGACTCCTCCACTGGTCCAATCCCCGATAGTAATGTAACGGTTGCTACAAGCAAGCGCAAATGGTCTCCAAGTCTCACCGCCGCTAGAAGCGACACTGGCAGCAGCGAGGCAGATCCGATGCCCACCCATAGCCGAAAAATACCCAAGCACCCACCATCTTCACCCATCCTCGTGGCGAGCGGCTCAGAAGTACTGAGTTCTGGCCCCAACAGCAGCTGTATATGCCTTGAGCCGAGTAGCCCCGGATCATCTTCGTCGTTTACGAGCGCCGATGAGCTTTTCAACTTGCCATCCACCAGTGCCGAGCCCTCTGCCACCCCTACTGCACCATGTCCGATACCCAAATCAGTCAACAAAGCCACCAGCCGAGCAACTCACTCCGAACACACAGCAGCAAACGGTGCGGCAATATCGGCGGGGTTTGCTACTGCTGGTGGAAGCCAGCTTTGCCCACCCTCGGCCACTGCACTGGCCAAGGCTCAGAAGCTATTGGCTGACATCCCTGGTTTCGAATTGGGCACCCATGAGCGATCAAAAGACTCGCCGTTACCGAGGCACTCAGATATTGACCTTCAATCTCTGGCTCAGTTGGGCGGATTTGCAACAGGCAAAGGGCAAAAGCTCGGCGTATTATCGCAGCAGCAACTAGAGCAATTGCGTCAACGGCTTGAAACCGATACTACTGGTGACCAAGCGCCTTTGCAATCGAGCGCTACCGAACAGTTGACCAAACTACCTAGAACTAACGTATCCAAGGTTCCAACGACATCAGTCATGGACGATGATTTCAGCGATGTTAACCTGCTGTCGGCGCTCATGCAGTACGGTGGTTTCCAAAAGGGGTCGCCGCGCCCAGCAAATGGATTTAAAACACCGGCAGTATCCAAAAAAAGTACCGCGTTATCATTGTCATCGGCCAAAGCTCAAGGATTTACTACACCTTCCAAGACTCCTGCGAAACCCCCCGTGATGCCAACCAAGTCCCTCACCCAGGTGCGACCATTGAAACCGATTCGCAGACCCTTTACACCCCCTCTGATCAGCTCCCAGCGCGATCGGTCACCCGAAGTCAGAAGCCTCAACACACTAGCCAGAACACCCACACTTACTGGGTGTAACTCCAGACGTTCGCCGTCGCCCGCCACTCGACGCAGTGCACCGTCACCCCAAGGGCTTGGTTCTCCAATAGCGCAAAAGGGCGTGACTCCCCCTAGTCTCAAAATGCTACGCTCACGCGTGAAGCCGTTCAAGTCGCCGTTTAAGGCTGGATTTATTCCCACAGCACTTCATCCGCGATCATCAATTGGCACTCCTCCATCCGTTCGTGGCGATGATGTGTTTGGACCATCTACCACACCGACGACCTTGTCCACCATCCAGGTACCCACGAAACCACCACTCTTCGAGCTCAACCCTCCAGGCTTGCAGCGTATTCCTCTGCGCGATTTTCGACGCGGCTGTTTATTCCACCACTCCGAACTCCAACTTATCTGGCCCGATTTTGCTGCCAGCTTTCTGGCTCTGACGTTTGAGCAGACTGCCAACTTCATACCCGAGATGATGAAGGATGTCGAGCCTGGTGGTTCTCGTCAACCCATTGGCTCGATGCCTGGGCTAACACAGCAGTTGCGCCTGATATTGTTGGCCCGTGGGTGTAATTCCACAGTTGTTACGGAAGCATGGGTTAATCACCACTATCGGCTCATAGTATGGAAGTTGGCATCGATGGCGCGCTATTTCACTCGATTGCTGCATCGCCCGCTCAACAGTCAACGCCCTGACACATTACGATATCGGGATACAGGCCATTTTTCTTTGACTCCCAAAGGCTCTCACTCTCAATACATCCCTCTGAGCTCGACCCAAGTTCCTTCCGCCACTGTCCTAGCCGAAATTGCGTCGAAATGGCGCCAACCCCAAACGGTCATTCACCAACTGCTATACCGCTACGAGTGGGAGTTTTGCCAGGGACACCGGTCCGCATTACGCCGAATTCTGGAACGCGACGACACGTCCCAGCGGTACCTCGTCCTATGTTTAGCGCAGCGCACGGTCAGCTCCATCCCGGCTTCGCCCAAGGCCACCACCGCTGCACCAAAGGAGCCCATGAATTCTCAGGTACGATGGATGTTGACCGATGGCTGGTATACCGTGCATGCGACCGTGGACGAGATTCTCGAAGATGCGTACGAACGTGGTCGTATCAAAATTGGCAGCAAGTTGGCCACGGTGGGGGCTAAACTCTGTGGCCCGCCCGAAGGCCACCTGCCTCTGGAAACTCCGGACACAGTGCATTTAGCCTTGCATGCCAACACCACCCGATTGATTCCGTGGGATATGCGTCTAGGCTACCATGCTCGACAGATGACCATTGCCCTGGGCTCCATTAACCCGCAGGGTGGACCTATTGCCTGCATCGATGCCACGGTAGAAAAAGTCTGGCCTGTACACTATTTAGAAACTTTTCCCGATGGCAAACACTTAGCTCGCGATGCGCACGGAGAAGCACGGGCTCAAAAGCAATTTGAGGATCACTGGCAACAAGAAACCAATCGCCTCTATGCCCAGCTACACTCGCACGATGGCCAGCAGGGGCCGCCACAACCCCGGTCTCACCGACCCCTCAACCAGCTGGAGAACGGAGAGGAACTATACGCGGCCTACTGCAGCCAAGTCGACGACGCGTTTATGAACCGTCTATCAGAAGCCCAGCGGGTCGAGCTGACTGGGTATATGGCTGAGCTGCAGCAGTCACGCAAACAACGGATTCATGCGGAGATACGGGAACAACTTAGTGAGCGACGCGTGCAGCCCTTTTTTAAGGTGCTGTTGCGGGATTGTCCTGGCAGCAGGCCCACCACGCCAAAGTCTGGCTTATCGCAGGCCATCCTGACCCTATGGGGATTTGGGTCAGAGCAGCAAGAGTTGATCAAGGTGGGTCACCGCTACCTGTTCGTCAATCTGATACCAGCGACCAAATCTGACCATTTTCATCAGGCTACCGTCAAAGTATACTTGGCCGCCACGCGTAGTACCTCTTGGAGAGATTTAGGAGCGTACGAGCCGCTACCTGCCTCCACTTCTGGCTTTTCTCTAGTTTCCGCCACGGTCGCTGGCAATTCAAGTGCCCATATCCCGGACGTTGCGGGCCCAGCCAACCCCAGTGCTGCACCATTGAGTGTACCGCCCTACAGCTTCCTTGCCAGCCCACAAGCCAAACAAGCCCAGCGTCGTTTGATGGAGCAGCCGGCTCAACCCGCGGTGGCTTCCTACCGCCAGCAACAGACCACCCCGCGCGATACTCAGCGAATGAGCTCGCTTGTTACTACGGTGACAGCTGCCAGTGCAGCGCCTTCATCGCCCACAACCAATACGGCACCAAAGCCAGCCACTGATGCTTCCCTTAAAGAATGCCCCAAGTTACTACCGGGCACAGCGGTCAACCTGGTGGGCGTGTTACTAAAGTGCATGCCTCAGACCCGTCAGCTAGCCGTTCAGCAACCTCAACTTGTTATAGCCGACCAGTCGGACCATTTGGCACTTATCCAGCATCGCGTGCCCTCCAACTATTCGGGGTCCTGGACGATTGATACCATCATTGGATGCGCCAATTTGACGTTTCAAGGGTTCGATTCCACTCAAGCAGCCTATCTTTTTACGTTTGACCGCCGGTCAGCCTTTATTACGGACTGGGCCACTGCACCTTCCTGGTTAAAACGTTACCAGGAGCTTCACCGGTGGACCATAGTTCATCCCAAGGCGATGCAGGTGATGCACTTGACCGCAGACTGCTTGGACGGCTCCTTTTACCCAGAGCAGGGCTATCGCCCACCACCACCGCTGCCATTAGCAACACCCCGTCGTCTGGCCACCACACCTCATTCAACACCAGGACGCCCCTCTCCACCAGAGAGCATCGTTTTGCGCGGGTACCTTCAGGTGGCCGTGGGTGATTTACGTCCTGTGATACCACCTTCGAAAGGTATTGTGCTGGTAAACCTCGATACAGGTGTTATTCCGATGCCGCTGTGGGTGAACCTAACCCATCTGGCGGCTGCTGTGGTTGCCACCATGGACCAAGTGTCTGCTCGATCATCATCATTATTATCATCGGTGCTGGGTGGTTGCGGGTCTCCTGCGGCTTGTTTGGTGGATGCGTGGACTTCATTCTGTAGTACTGGCATGCTACTACCGCCCTGTCTGGTGATTGACCCAGCATTGAGTGCCTGGTATGCTGCCTTTTGCCAGTACCGCCAAACCAAACTTGGGCTAAACACCCCAGCGCGCTCCGATCTACGTCTGCCAATACTCGCTGATTGTCTTGGGTGGATGGGTTCCATGCCTCAAACACAAGATGTTACCAGTGGTGCTCAACACTGTAATGACCCGACCGCCTGTTTAACCGCCTGGGTGGTGCGGTTTTACGCCTTTTGCCATGAGACCCACTCAGCTCCCACCCTAGAGGCCGTGAACCCATTGTTGACCAACATAGGTGGCTTTGTTGACTCCCTCATGGCTGCAGACTCGGCTGCCAGCGGTGCCTCCAGCACGAGCGCCGCTGTGGCTCCTGTGACACTACAGACATGGGCTTTGCTGGGATGTGAGCGCCGATTGCTCCAAGTGCTTCTCACGCGCGCATTGCAACACATGTATTGCGAGGTAAGCACTGGACTGTTGTTATTGGCGTTAACCTGGATGAACTTTAGGATGGCCCCCAGGTGCAATTATTATTTTAGTGCCTAGACTGATCAGCATCGGTTATTCGGTTGGCCTCCATACCAATGGTTTTTCTGCGATGACCGTGTCAAGTGACACTATAACTATTGTTCTCAGTATGCTGATGCAAGTTTGATAAGCTGATGATGAAATACCATATCTTGATGCTTTGATAGGTGACCATCCAGCGGATACCGGGAAGCGAGTCATCATCCAGGACCTGCCGAATTTGCCGGATCAATTTGGTGGATCCGACTAAGCATGAGCTACTACCGTGTTAATAATTAATCTGATGGATGCCGGACGGTGCTGGGCAGCAAAACCGAAAGGCCTGCACAAGTGAGGCTCGCTAAATAAATACACCTTATGGAAAAATACGCTAATTTCTGGGAGAGGGTTTGGATTGAGCGGTGTATCGTGATGAAATCGACTAGGAGGATATAGCCGACATTGTTATTGTTTATCGTTGAATGCCAAGCGCCCAATCATTAGCCAAGACCGCATGTTCATGGCAGTGTGTGTTGTTTTTTTATCTTTTGCCACATAGGATAGGGTAGTGTGAAACCGCGAGAAACCAGGGTGAAGCCCTTCGCCACTGCTGGATACCCTTTTCCAGTTTGCATACATTCAGCTGAACGGGCATTGGGGTGAATAAAGCGCCCCAAACCCTAACGGGGTGTGAATGCGAAGCCCAGGGAACAGAATGGCTGCCCGTGTTTATCAGCTGTAAGCTTATTGTCTACTTTTATCAACTTGGCCTTTGCCAAGTGATGCACCTCTGTATATGTACTGTCGCTTTGCCCTCCCCAAGTCATCACCACAACGACTTCGTTGCGTCCATAGCTTTCACTACACACCCACGTGTGCCATCAGCCTATTTCACCATTCTCGCATGAACTCTAGGTGGAGCTGGCCATTGCCTTGCCGAGACCATATTTCGCATGATGCGCTGGGGGCGGTTGGCAGTGGTCACCTTGACCTTGAGTCTGCCTCCTCTCGAGGCCCACCCTAGCATGCCAATGACCCAACCAATCATATCTATTCCCTATGTGCCAATGACAGGGTCGCCCTCGCTCGCCGACGCACACACAGTTACCTGGAGTCAAAGCCGTCAGGGCCACAGACCCCGTGTGGCACGCTCGACTGCCACTTCTGCTGACAGGTCTGGTGTTATTCAACGCCTGTCGACGGTCCACGCACCCGATCACGTATCACATCCTCTGGACAACGCCGGGGTGCCTATGATTGCCATTTTCCCGCGAGCAGCGCGCCTGACGGAGGACAAACCCACCACGGGCGACATTATTATGATATCCTGCTTTTACGTGCTCATCTTCCTCGCCGTCTTTGGTACGCTGGCATTCTTCTACATCACTGACAGACTGAAGGAGCCCGAGGTGGTGCTACTAGAACGAATGCAGACCCAAAAGGAAGTGGAGAATTTGGTGGAGAATCTACAGGCCCAACTGGGGACCCTCAAATCGATGCCCTTTACGTGGTCCACCATGAAACCACACCGCAAGCATCATCTGGTGAGCTGGGCCTTTGTCCTTGGGATCTTGATAGCAATGGGCGTGCTCATTGCTGGGCTGGTCCAGGCCAACATCCATTCGCCAACTGAACCGTCTGCTGCGGTCAGTGACCACCGCAGCCTACTTCAACATCGTGGGCTGGATCCTCCTTTCGCCCCAGTGGTTGCGTGGGGCTCAACCAGCCCAGCTCAGGAGACACCTCTATTGCCATCGCTAACCAAGTCGCCCATTGATCCATACTGGTCAATCGCGCGCAATAAGCTGCACCAGGATGACTCAATGGTCAGTAGCCGACGTCGATTACATTCACGCGCCGAGCCCACTTCGAGTGACAAGTCAGCCAGCACCAGCGACGAAGCACCGGTGAGCGAGCGGGTGCTAATGGCCGGAACCTTTTTGTTTTTCATTATGCTCAACTTCTTTTTTATGACCCGGCAGCACCTCTACTACCAGCGACGCAAAGCACTGGCGCTGGACCAAACGCGACACCACGTTATCAGCAAAACCGTCTATAATCACTATGAGCGCAACTGGCAAAACACAATGCAGATATTTATCCTGGTAGTTGAGTTTGTCCAGCTGCTCTCCTTTCCGATCCAGGACATGCTCAAAAACACCACAATTGTGCAAAACGTGGATGACAAGTCGTTAGACACTCTAGATATCATCTTGGCTCTCACGTCGTTCTTTCCACGTTTATCGTCCAATTTCTACATTATCCTCTTTTGGACAGTATTTATTGCCGTGTTTGTCTTCTTTGTAGCGGCCATTGTCATTCATCGCATCAACAATTCCGAGCGGCGCCGGCAGCAGGGTAAGGTCTTGCCTATTTACTGGGCTAGCTACTTTGTACCCATTGCGTCGCTGCTATACCTCCCAGTGCTGATCATTTTCGTCAGCTCTGCGCAGTGCCTGTCCAAGCAGGTTTTTTTGGACCCTACTGCTGATTCGCACAATCACGATGACCCCGACCGCGGTAATATCTTTAAATGCCATGCGCCACAAATTCAGCCTACCGCCTACTTTGTCGCTTCGTTGCTTGGCTACATCGTGGCGTATGTGATGATGACAACCTTTGTCACTTCATATGACCGCACGCCCGTTGAAGGTGAAATTCTGTTCAAGTCCAAGGGCATGGCCATTACCAAGAACCTAAGTAAGTGGCTAATATACCAGCAGTGCACGCTTTGGCATCTGATGCGCTACCGTACTTTTAACACTATTTGGCGCAAATGCCCACTGAAATCACCATTACCCTTGCCTATGCCTTTTGAAGCGCCCACCATGCTGGATCTGGCCCCGCATTGAAGCCATGCGTTGCTTCGCATGACTAACCTATGACATCTAACTTTTCTCTGTATGTTGGTTATAAAACTTTGGCAGGTTTACTACTGACGATTGATTTTTTGTTGGTGCCAAATGATTTCAACCATCTACGAAGTATTCTATCGCTGATCATTATTATTGCCCTGGTCTGCGTCAACATCAAAATGAAGCCTTGTTATGTGGACCAGATCAATTTTTGGCGTAGTGCTAGCTTCTGCTGCATCCTTTGGACGGCGCTGCTGGTGACAATGCTTAGCAACGAAGACCAGAACGTACGGCGGTTGAGCGTGGGCGGAGTGGTGGCCGCCATCGTAGGGGGCATGGTTGCAGTGCTTTTGCTCTTTTGGGCAGTGCGGTATTGTTCACGTCACTTCTCGCCATCTGCGTGGGTGGATATTCGGGAATCAGGCCGGTCACTATGTTCAAAGCCTAGCGGCGACCATAGCCACTCCAATGGCTTTGGCGGTAACTCTTCCAGTGGCACCATGGTACACAGCTCACCACATGACGACCAAACCTACCGACACTACCTTCGCCGCCCTCGCAGTGGTGGCCTAACCACCAATAACCCCAACGAGCCCGTGGTCCATTCGAGCTTGTGTGACTATAACCTGATCGGCAATGAGCAGTTTATGGAAGACCTGCGGCTGCATATCGCCCACATATCTGCACGCCCCGACTCATCGCCAGTGAAGCCGCCAGAGAAGTCATACGACATCACGTTTGATACACAACTGCTGCTGCGGGGCCCCCACAATGCATCGAGCTTTTTGCGTAACAACAGCAGCCCCAGCCTATACCACTGCGTTTCGGGCAGCCATGGCGCCGACCAGGCGTCGCCCTCACCTGGCGGAACTAGGAGCGCTGCGCCGGACGCAGCAGAGAGCAGCTTGGCGCGCGCTCGCACCTATGCTGTGGGCATGACCCTGGCTGGCCCTGGCCGGGAGCCGCTGGCGTCGTCGCCACCGCATTCCCCTCGGCAGGTGCGCCCGGACCCACTCGGCCCTGCAGGCGCCCGCCGCTCCGATTGGCGCGTTGTCCGAAAAACGCCCTCTGCCGTGT
>JANBQA010000590.1:0-12414 GCA_027576955.1 Dimargaris xerosporica
GGCTCAAGGAGTTGCACTATGCCATGCTCAGCTTGTGATGGTTGGCTCGATTCTTTGTGTGTGGGCGTGAAAGATGGGATGAGCCTAGATGACCTTATTAGCAATATATACATCCAGTACCAAGGCCGAGCTTGGTCCTTGTACCTTTTCCTATGCTACAAAGTGCCCTGTGTTGTGTACTTCTCTCCTTACTGTGGCATCTTTTATTGTCCACGTTCTTTAATTTCTTGTATACAAAAAGCCAGAGGGTGATAAAACCAATTAGCGACATCTGTTGAATTGGTGCATTATCCAGCATGTGCCAAAATGGTCGTTTGGCACCTCTAAGTTTTTAGTCGGTATAAATCTAAATGGACAGCACTTACAGGCGTAGCTGTCTAGAAACGAGATTCATTCATGCTTTCTTGGAAAATATAACGCAGTAAACCAGGTTAAATATTTATTGCCTTGGGCAGCTTCTGTCCGTGGTTTTCGCTCCAGCACCCGACAGGACTATTGAAATAAAGAAAAAAGGGACCCAAGACTGTGCCAGCATTTGAGCCTATCGTCCTTTTTGTTGACGCAGCAGAGTTGCCTTTCTGTTGGGGTTGCTTGCTCGCATGGCAATAAATAGGGTGAAACTCAATTGCAGTGATGTCCGAGCCCATTATACTAACAGTACACAAAGTCACTCTGGTAGACCATAATAAAAAAGAGCAAGGTTAGCCAACATTCCCAAGGGTGATTGTAGTTGTTGATCAGATTGGAGCAGTCGGGTAAAACCGACAAAAAAGTACAGAGAAAAAAATACAACAGAGACACTGGCGGATCAATAAAGTGGTGGCCATTTGCCACCCAACTTTCAACATGTTGACTGCGATGCCAGCTGTCAATCACAGCAGCATCCAGTTTAGGGACAGAGCAATGGCTTAGTAGCTCTTAGCAAGTGTGGCCACAATGCACTACCAGAACCAGCCTGCCTTGGCCTTGTCCGAGGATGGAGTGGTTGTGGCATCGTGTGGCGGAGACTCAGTGTCTTCATGCGTGAGCTGAGCTGTGGAGGTGCTCAAAAAAACCATGTCATCGGCACTGTCTAGGCCTTCGTCCTGGGTTAGTTTCGCCATAGAACCTTGGTTGGAATGGGCCGTATGATCTGCTAGACTTGCAGTAGGTTCGCCTCGACTGAGGTCGCTGATGGCTGCAGAATTGCCCCGCAGCTGTGCCTCGGCCTCATCGAGCTGACTAAGCATAGCTTGTAACTTTTGGCGCTGAGCGTTGATAAAGAGTTCACGGTTAGCGGCAAGCTCGGGATCGAGGTTTGCGCGGCTGGCAACCAATGCATTTAGAGAATGAGCCAAGGTCATGGGCGAGTTTGATAAACGAGAGAGACCTTTGTTCATGTACGTATTGACCAACGACGACAGCCCCTGCAGCGACAGCCTAGTGCCAGATGGCTCTGTAGTGGCGGTGCTCTCACCGTCCGAGTTGAGACCAAGGCGGTGCCGGCAACCGCTTTGGCTTGCCAATGGGGGTGGGGTAGCGCAGTTTTGGTCAGGCGACGAAGTCGACGTGTTTTTCGTAATATAAGCTTGACCCTAATAGGGCCCCATACCAAGGAAACATCCCCCAGAATATAAACGCAGGGGTGGAGTGTGCAGACACAGGTTAGTACACTACATTGACAGGCATAGGCAAGGGCGGCATTCAACCTGGTGGCGGTTGTCGGTGCGCTGGCGCACTTCACGCCCTGACTCGACGCTGCATGAGGGAATGAGGGCAATATTGGGGTTGCAAATATACAAGGGCGCAAGAAGAGAGATTTACCTTGACCAAAGAGTCCATGGCCACCTGGTGAAACGCCTCGAACCCGCGTTGGCCCCAGTAGGTGGACTTGGTTTCCATTTCAGACTGAGCTCTGGACAGATACCGGTCGATTTCCTCCTCATTTTGCACCAGCCAGGGCTTGACGAGTGCATCGTACACATAGTTGGCTCCCTAGCGGTGACCCAAGGTGGTATTTTCCGGGTTCCAATTTTACACAAAAAAAATTCCAGCACCTTTGGTGATTAGGTTGCAGAGAATGCAATGGTAGAGCGAATAAAGGAGCAAAACGCACGCAGCAGGCATTTTGTCAACGCAAGAGTGAGCCTTGTACAAGGGGTCAAAATGGCCACGGCATGTGGCGTGAGGGGCAATCACCACCTGATTTTGGATGGCAAAACAAGGGCGAGAAAAACACCCCAGGCTTACTTGGCTGCACCTGCCCACCAGGCAAACCAAAATGGCCCTCCTACACCTTTGTCGCCAGGGCAAAGCGATGTATGCTGCACAGCTGGAACCGCCGTGCTCCTTTCCTGATGACGACGTTTCGTCCACCTCTCCCGCCTTGCCTCGTGACTGGTCCCACTGCCTCGCTGCAGCGAACCTGTGCTCATGCAGGTTCCCATTCAGTGGCTTAACCTGGCACTGCTGCTTACCTTGGTCTGGGGCAGAACGAGCCAGGTCACCAGCAAGACCTTGAAGACGTTGTAAAAGGGTAACCAAAAGATAAATGTATCGGCCACGAATTCGAGGGGAACGAAGAGGCCCATGACCATCCAGTAAGTCAGCCAATGTGTCAACTCCTCGGTGCTATGCTCGGACTTGAGCACTTTGTACGATGCGTAGACCGGGTACACGTAGCCGATAGCATGGCTGGGTAAGAAATACACGTATACATAAGCAGTATCATCCTTGGCAAAATGTCATGGGTTAGCCTGTTGGCGAAATCAGCGGCCAAGAGCGAAGAAAGCCGGGAGGCAAGCCGTAAGTGGGCGCTGGCGGGTACAGAAGGGCACGCCCTGCTCTACCAAGATACAAATGAGCAAGAGAGCGCTATTCGCTGACGCATCATAGTGCTTACCATACCAGTCGACCCAGTAAATAAAACACCATGGCGTTTGGAAAAAAACTGTTGATGCAATTGCCCACGATTCGATAGCTAAAGACGGCGTTTTAGCACGGCATGCGGCCGCTGAGCGTGGCTCGGCAACAAAGGCAAAGTGAATAAGAGCGTGCGTGCGTGTGTGCTTTTACGCTGTATGAACAAGAGTCGCCAGACGGGAAGGGAGAGAGAAAGTGAACAGAAGAGATGCCACGAGCAGGCAAAGTGAGCTGGGAAGAGATAGGGCTGGCATAGTAAGAGGGCCAAGCAAGCACAGTGAGCGGCGTTTTGGTGGTACACCACCAGCAGGGCTCGGCACAACTCTGGTCTACGCGGCCCTGGGCCATGGGAGAAAATGGTGGCATATGGACCTGTTGCCCAACTCGGGCAGTTGAATTAATGCCCTGAGCCCCGCCACCTGACGCTTGGCGCACCGCTGGTTCTGCAGCAACGCTTGGCCTTTCCAGCCCTGGGCTATGTCCCCTCCCTCGTGCCTTTATGACTGCTGCCAAACGAAAAGAGGCCACGCAACGGGAAACTGGTCACGCATGATGCGCAAGTCACACCACCTCGGCCACTCAGCTACTCGCACGGCTCTTTGCTAGGCGCTGGTCCACTCTAGGTAAATTTTGTACTACGAGTTTGACGAAAACCAGCCATAATCGCTGGGTTCCAATAGCGCCACCTTTAGCACCATCCTAACCAGGGACCCAAGCAAACCTTGCTGGTTTTCACTGGTCATATATGGGCGAAGGAAGCCATGAAAGCATCTTTATGCATTTCCCACCCATGTACTACCAATGAAAAGGTGCAACCTTCGTTGGTAGGAATGCCCATTAATTAATACTGGGGTGTGCCTTTGTTGCTGGCCTGACAGACGATTAGTGTCTGGATTCGGCTAGCCTCTGTGATTTTTATGCGGTTTGCTCCAAAGCTTTTTGTTAATACAAGTTCAGGGTTACTGCTGTTTATAAAGACTGGTATTGCGCCAATAAAAGGTAGAACATAGGTGGTAGTCAATGTGACCCACTGCCCAAGCTCCGCGAGCTGTGATAGTTTTGTGACAACGCCTCATGTCAAACGAGAGGCTGCTTATAGCTCTTGTATGTGTGCAACCGTTGGATGATATAAAAGAAAAAAGAACATGGTACAGCAGGTTTTGATCGCAGGACAAAGGCTGGCGAAACAAAACCTCGTCGTCTTCACGGCCTAGATCACTGCATGGAGAGCTCATCGACGAAAACACCTGGTATAAACAGGGATAGAAGGAAGCCCGGAAAGTCGTGGGCGCGCGCCAAGAAATTTGATACCACAGCGTCAAAGGCCAGAACATATTGGAAGCAATATCAGGTGCCTCTACCCCGCCCTCGACCGCGGCCTCGGCCCCGACCTCGCCCAGTCGGTTCTGTCGGAATAGATTGTGGCGGCTGCTCTAGTGGTAGGTGTGCCGTGTATGCATGGTAGTTGGGGTGAGGAGCGGTGGGTATGGGAGCCATACCCGCGAGCATAGAGCCTCCGGCCATCAGACCGGCGTTGCTAGCATACATACTGGGGTAGTTGTACATGATTGGGTATGGCTGTGACAGCCCCACACTGCCGTTGGAGGGTGGCGGTGCGTACATGGGCGAATGCATCTGTGGCACTGGCATTGACTGCGTGAGCATGGCTGGTGGGATGGTCCCACTTTGGATTATCGAGGCTGGATCAATCCCAGAGGAGGCTTGTGGAGTTGCTGTGGACGATGGCGGAACAGCAGCATTGGTGGGGGTGGGCTGGGATGCAGTAACAGGTTCAGCTGGCGCAGGGTCCGAAATGTCAGGAACTGCTGCAACGATATCCTTGAGAAAATCAAACTGTTCATTTTTGAGAATGCAGCGTTTGAGGTGGGCAGAGGACATACGCTTGGCCTGGCGGCAGCGGGCTTCTTCACACGAGCGGTCAATGAGGGATTGCATGAACATCTCGAGGGATTTGGCTACACCAGACCCAACAAGGATATCATACACCTTCCAAGAGTCACCCAGATGAGGTCGAGTTGAAATCTGCCCAAGCCCGAGTTCCCATTGCGGGTTATGGTTGGCTCATGGCGCTGCGGTGACAACAAAACTACGACACTTACCCACCAGGACAGGGGTCGCCTGGGCCATTTTACCGACATCTTCGTCCATCTGCATAATCTTCTTTATGCGCGCCTACCAGTTGCCAAGCCCAAACCAATCATGGTTATCTCCCAACCGTCATGTTCACACAGATGCTCCATTAATCCCAATGTCTGAGCGGCAAAGTCCGCCTGCGTCTGCCCATGTGCCGCGATGGCCCTTACCGGCAGTGTGAGCGGATTGGCAGGTACCGATGGCTAAGGTATATTCGCTCTGGCCCTCCTGTATACACCATCGACGGCACTTACCACAGGGAATTTGGTCTTGTGTTTCTTCCGCATGGTGAATTTGAGCTGAAATGAACTGTAAAACAAAGGCAGCGATGAACAGCGGTAGGCTTGACAAAGCAACAAAGGGCCGGCTACCAGAAAAAAGGGTGCGAACAAAGGCGTGGGTGGCAGTGAGGAATAGAAAGAGCGAATGGAACAAAGATGGCTAATGCCAGCTAGCGCCTACGGAATCAGTTTATAAACTGTCCGCACGCGGGAGGGGGCAGGGTTTCCTGACACCAGGGTTCTCTCACCGACCACTGGCCGCGTGTAATGCTACGCAGGCCAAAAAATTTCCTCCAACGGCGAGGTGGGTTTCAGTGACGCTCCTCAATCTGCTGCTCACTGCTTCACTTTAGTTCGCCTGGAGCGTAGGAGGGGCTCAAGACAACCCACCACATCAGCTCTTTCTCACCAACAACCGCAGCGAAGCGTCGCTCTTTCATCCCAAAATTGAAGGGGGCGATCATAGTGGCCAAGTACTTGGTTTAGGTCGGCGCTCGTCGTAAGAAAAAAGAAATCTTGCAAAAGTGGATCTTGGTGGCCACGAGCCACCTTGGAAGGTGCTTTGTTGGATAAAAGATGGGATGGTGCCGAATGAACACGCAGCTTCTTGCGCACCTCACCGCGTTCGGCATGGACAGCCCACTGGCAGCGTCGGGGTTGGAATAAATACCAGTCCGTTCGTTTGCTTGCTCCGTAGCAGCGTTTGACTCCATACCATAGCTCAGTTCTGGCATACTCCCAAGTCTGCTTGACCAACGTTCCCTCCGTGCCTTTTCAGTAGCTCGCAAACGCGTAGGTTCATAGCACCTCTTTGCTAAACCAGGTCAACAGAGGCCTGTGGGGAAAGTAGCGCCGAAATACCGCGCAAGAGCTGATTACGGCCGGTAGTTGCGTCCGCATTCACGCAGTCACTGTCGGTCATTCGACCCTGCAGACTCCAGCCACTGCCGCAGAATCGCCCTCCTCCCATCGTGTCCCACCCACCGTACCACCTAGGAATTTTTTGGCGACCATCGACCCGTGTGTGTCAGGGAGCACCAGAGAGCCACGCCACCTTACTCATGGCATCCAACCAGGCGACGATACCTGTGGCGTTCTTGGACGAGCAAAGCATTGCATTGCTCCCCAGGCTGACCTTGCAAGTGGACGGGTTGCCCCAACAGACTACGGCGTTGGACCTGCACGATGCATTTGCTCCCTGGGGGTCGGTGCGATTTTGCCAGCTCTACCTAGACGACGATACGGGCGAGCCCAGCGGCCGTGCGCAGGTCATTTACCAACCCGCTCCCGACGACCCGTCGGCGTTTCTGTCTCATTCAACCAACGGTCCCATCCAAGTGCGCGGTCACCCTGTTGGCATCGGTGTTCAGCACAAGTCGCGTCGCTCCGCTGCTCACCACCAATGCGCCATGCTCTCTACTTCCCGCCACACTGGGCCAGTCACGGCCACAGGTATGCACTTGGGGGTTTGGGTCGATCCCCAGCGATTCGTGTCGGAATGGATCGTTCCCGGCCCAGTGCATCTAAATGTTTGCCCTCATACGCACCGATTGACGCTCAAGTTCGCTTGGCAGCAGGACCAGTACCGGTTGGTGTTTGACGCTGAAGCCCTTCAACGCACCGTCTGGTCCACCGCGCTGGCTCACACGAGTTTGGCCTCGACCATCGATACCATTGAGGTCTTTATTGACACCACCCAGCCACCGAGGATTTGGCGGCACAGCGTGGCAGCAGGCGGGCGGCGTCCCTACCAGTGGCGAGCCCAAGATGCCTGGGAACGCGCCATTGCTATCCCTTTCCACCCAAATGCCAATCACTCGAACTCGGCACCAGGCCCGCTTTCTGTAAGACCTGAAGCAGATTGCGCTCGGCTGGGAGAATGGTCGACCTACCTCTTGTCCATTCCAATCCCTTGCGCCCAAAATCAAACCGCAGAACGATGGGCCACACTTGATGCGATCCGAAAAATACAGCACACTTTAGCGAATGCTCAAGTTTATGACTACGTGGTGCCGCAGGACCCACCCAATATCGTGGTCAATGTCGCCAAGTCATTGGCCAACCAGCAACAAGCCGAACAGCTGCCGCTTCAGCTTCCTTTTGAAGTTGGCTACCTGGTACAGGCCCTCCTCGTACGTGGGAGCCTGAACGCTTATAACATCACCCAGCCCCTCGTGGATCTCTTGCGCACGCTTGCACCGGAAATGGCCACGCATGCACTGACCTTGCTTCTCTACCACAACCAACGGGTGTACAGGCCGGTTCACACTTTACGGCGCACGGTCCACCACCTCACTCAGGTCTCCAAAGCTTGTGGCCCCACCGTGCCGCTATCCCCGCATCCTCAGCAAATAGCAAGCGCCACTAACCTGTCTGGTCCATCACCAGCCCTGCACACCCACGGGATGTGGGTGCGCCGGATAGTGATAACGCCCACCCGTGTCTACTTGCACCCTCCCCAGTGGGAATTGGCGAATCGTGCCCTGCGGTGCTTTGCCCACCTTGCCGATCGGTTTATACGGGTCACCTTTTGTGATGAAAACTTTCGCCGTCTCGATTCGGATCCCGTGGCCAACAACGATATCTATGCCCGCCTCTACCGTACGTTGGAGCATGGGCTGACGCTCTGCGGTCGCCGCTACGAGTTCTTGGGCTATTCGGCTAGTCAGCTACGCACCCATGGGTGCTGGTTCTTTGCTCCCGAGGCCTCCACCAGGAGTTCACCTATAGGCAGGCCGTTGGTCCCATCGCTGGTGCCCACACCACCTCCAGAAACCACCACCGATGCCATTCCGCTCTCGCACCAGCTCACCCATAGAACTTCGGGCGGCTACCCTAACTTAACAAAGCCCATCACAGCTGATTTGATTCGTCAATGGATGGGTGATTTTTCGGACATTCGGGTGGTAGCCAAGGCGGGTGCTCGAATTGGGCAGTGCTTTTCCACCACGATCCCTGTACGCGACATGCAGCCGCATGAGATTACCGTGTTGGAAGATGTCAAGGCCCACGGATACACGTTTTCGGACGGCGTCGGGCTAATTTCACCAACCCTCATGGCCGAGGTGGTTCAGGCTATGTCCCTTGCCACGATGCCCAGTGCCGTGCAATTCCGACTTGGAGGGTACAAGGGGGTGTTGACCCTTGCTCCCTGGCTCAAGGGCCCAACGCAGCTGATGTTGCGCGTTAGCCAACGCAAGTTTCGCTCGTGCCACCAAATGTTAGAAATTGTGCAGCCAGCCAGTGCCACCCCGTGCTATTTAAACCGCCAAATCATCCTGCTGCTGTCTACTCTTGGTCTGCCCGACGCTCCACTGCTGGCTGTGCAGGAGCAGGCAACGAAAAGGTTTGGTGCGGTGCTAAATGACCCGATGGTGGCGCAGGAGGTCTTGCAGCTGCACACCAATGACTATCATATCGGCACCTTTGCCACGTCAGCCATCACCGCCGGGTTTTTTCGTACGCAGGACCCATTCCTGATGCGCTGCCTCCAGGTCATGCAGTCATCGCACCAACGAGCGATATTAAGCCGTGCCCGAATCCCTGTCACTCGCGGGGTCCGTTTGATGGGCGTTCTGGACGAATATGGGGTCCTTAATGAAAACGAAGTTTTTGTTCATTTGTCTAACCCACCCACGGCCGACACCAGCCCTATCATTACGGGGCTGTGCGCCATCTTTCGCAACCCTTGCTTTCACCCAGGTGATGTACGGGTCGTTAAAGCCGTTGATCATCCCGCTCTGCGCTATCTCAAAGATGTGGTGGTCTTTCCAGCCGTTGGCCACCGCGATCTGCCCAGTCAGCTCAGTGGTGGCGACTTGGATGGCGACTTCTTCTCGGTGATCTGGGAGCCGTCCCTCGTTCCCATGCGCCAGTACATGGAGCCTATCCCACCCATGGACTACACCCCACCACTTCCAGTCACGCTTGACCGTCCTGTGACCATTGAGGACATCAAATGCTTCTTTGTCCAGTACATTGTGCACGACAACCTCGGGCTTATCGACACGGCGCATCTGATCAAGGCCGACAAGGAACCCAATGGAGCGTTGCATGGTGCGTGTTTGCGCTTAGCCTACCTCCACTCCAACGCAGTAGATTTTCCTAAAACTGGCGTGCCTGCCACCATTGACCCGGGGTTGATGCCTACGGCGTCTCCCGATTTTATGAACCGCAACGCAGCGAACCAATACCCTTCGCCTGGTGTGCTAGGCCGGCTATACCGGGCAGCGCAATCACGACTTCACCTTTCCCCAGACCCATTAATCAGCCCAGCCCGGCGCCCAATTCTGGCTTCAAATCAAACCTTGGGCACCGAGTGCCGTCCACTAGCGCAGGCGTCTAACCTAGACCGCATCAATACCATGCTGGTGGCGGGGTTTGAGCCTTACGTGGTGGCAGCGCGTCAGTACCGAGACCAGTACCATCACACTGTCAAAGCTCTGGTCACCGAATATGGCATCACTGATGAAGCCGAATTGGTAAGCGGGATCCCCCTTGGCATCAAAACCCTCAGCGCGCAGGATTTCCGCCATGGCCGAAAGTCGCTTAACCAAGGCATTCGCAACCTCTGGCGCCAGTACCAAGCGGTGTTTTTTCAGGAATTTGGTGTAAAAGACCCAGTGGTGGTTTCCGATTTAAAGCCTGACGTTCGAACCGAGGCCATGCTGGCCAAGGCAGCTGCTTGGTACTATGTCACCTACCATCCAAGTGAACGGTATGGTAGCGAAAACTATCCCTTACCGTCACATCTAGCTCAGCAATTGGCCGATGCCAAGGTTCCCTTGGGACCTGTGGAAGCGGACCCCTTGCACCACTGGCTATCGTTTCCCTGGTGTGTCCATGACCTGCTGTGCATTCTGGTGCAGCGACGCCAAGTATGATAGTGAAGTTTTTTTATTACTGAAAAATGTGAGGGAATAACTAAAACGCCTTTTCTGTAAGGCGCAGGGGACTAAAATCTGCATACCTGCTATAATTAGACACTGGGTGAGGGTTGTATTATAATGTAGATAGACAATAACACTGCTCCACAACCCATACGCCTGGAGCAATTCATATGCTGTGTATCGTTGCGCTATTAAACATGCAAATGCTTTGCTTCATTTGTTGTTGTTAGCCAAGGGGTTCAAATTTAGGCATATAATAAATACTGACCCCTCTTACACCCATGACACCTCAGGTTACCAAGCACGTAACTCCAGTGGTCATGCTCAGATGCTCGTGACTAGCATCCCTGCTCTCAGCCTCTTATTTGTTGGAATGCGGTGTGGTGGGGCAGCCAAAGCATTGCCATGCTTTTTTGCTGCGACGATACACAGAGACTACAAAGCAACACTGCTTTACGGCGAACCAGCAAAAGAGAAGAAAAACATACACATGTACACCACAATGTCACCCTCCATGGATAGATATACAACACCGCCAACAGAAACCGACCACCCCTGTGGTATTAGTGTCTATTGCAAGGCGACATAAAAGTAGAAGAAATATTTTACGATGGCGGGCTAGATGTGCTGTCGGATAAAGGAGTAACGAGCAGACCAGTAAACGCTGCTTCCAACGATCGCTGGTGCGAGAAGCGTGTAAGGTATCCACCAGCGGTCGCCACCTGAGGGTTTTGTATGGCGCTAGCCATAGGATCGTAATACTCGGGCTTGAGCTCGAACCCATCCACGTCGCAATACAACGAGCCCAGTGGGTCAAACTCTTCGGAATCGACGTCCATGTCCTCGTCGTCATCCATATGTGCGCTGCCGTACACCCACTCGCTTGCTTGGCCCGACGACGACGGCGCAGCGCGAGCAGCGGATGGCGCCATGGACGACTTTTTAAGCGTAATAGCATTGCGGGCCACAATTTCGCTGGCGGATTGGTTGGAGTTGGCCAGTTGGTTGATGATTGCATTCTTTTGAGTTCGTTTCACGACCTCTTCTTCCTCTAGTTGCTGCAGGTACAGTTGGCGCTGGTGCGCTTTATCGCTCTGCTCCTGCTTGAACCGGTGGTTAAGCATCCGCTCCTCGCGCTGCTGCCGCGCGGCATTGCTGGCAATAAGTTCGCGGTTTTCTTGAGCAAATCGCTGGATACGTTCCTCCGTTTCTTGAACATCCACCCCGTAAATCAGGTTGAAAGCTGTGTGGCCAAGCCCAATTATCAGACCACATTCACCACAAAGAATCATAACGCCAGGTCAGGATCATGACTACAATGTGTTAATAGAAGCAATCGTAAGCAAACGTCGAGCGAATAGCGTTTACACGTCAGCCTGAGAGGGGATGAAAAAGGACACAGGTCTGCGTCAACCTGGATACCATTCAACAGAACGCTTACTTAATTCCTCGACCTCTTCCAAGTAGTCGTTGTACAGCCTGAGGCTTTTAAAGTCCTCGGGGCGCTTGTTAAAGAACTTGGCAATGCGCTTCCGAATTTGCAGCTCGCGTTCCACCTGCAAGTCCTCAAACTTTTGGGTCCAAAAGTTGGTTTTACGCAGGATTTGTTGGCATACGGGGCACGGCGCTGGACCTAGGGAAAAGATACGATCGATGCACGCTTCGCACATCTTGTGGAAACACAGGGGCACCAAGAGCTTCATGTTGGGGTTCAGGTATCGCGAGCTCTTGCAGATGGGGCAGGCATCCTCGGACGAGCTGTAGGCCGGCAGGAACCGGTCGACCGTGGCCATGGCAACTATTAGTGTCGATCGAACAAAAGTACGAGGATAGGCACAAAGGCAGAATAATAGGCGATGAGCGAATGCAACGCTGGCCAGGAGCGGGCAATAGGGGTCCAACCGCACAGCTGCAGCGTATAAAGTGGTCAACCACCAGCCCCCACCTACAAGCGGCGTGACACACTTCAACTGGCCCTGGCACTGAGTGGCTGAAGCACTACTGTTGCCGCAGCGCACTGCGAGCTTAGTCCTCGGGTGTAGTCACATGACTACTTATCGGCCGAGTCGGTAAGGCTGTTTAATTTTTTTATTTTTTTACCAGTTTCCAGTGCAGGCTTGCGTTGGTTCAACTGATTTGCCTGAAAAGTTTTCTTGAGTTACTGCAACCCTGAATGCACATGCGACGCT
>JANBQA010000591.1:0-12409 GCA_027576955.1 Dimargaris xerosporica
TCGGGGCCTGTTGACCAGACGAACACGCGAGACGCGCTCGCTGCATCAATGGGCATAACTTAGGGCGTGTACCATTGTTGTTGGCTCCACCACAGCTTTCCCAACAGCCTAGTATCCACTCACTGAGCTTATTGGTGCACGGGTAAATCTAAGCCCCCTTCTCCACTTTTAACCGTAACCATGCTCCTATTCTCAGGGCAATAATGCGTAGAGAAACGCGGACACGCTTTGACCGTGGTGCTCTCTTATTACCATTGATAATAGCAGCTACCAAGCGACTCAATGCGATCCACTAGTAACAATGCCAGTGAAATAGAGAAAAGAGATACCATTCCTAGCTTTGCAGCGGGCTTGCCCTAATATCTATTTTCGGTTAGATAGTGCGAGCTGGTTTACCACTCTAATGTCAAGCGTCACTTCTGCTAAGATACAGTTGGTTAGTGAGTGCAAAATTCGTTGCTGGTGGAGGCCTCTGCTAGCACCATTTTCACCTCCCCTGTCTACCGCTAGGGGAGGTGTGTAAAACCACCGCCAGCTTCATGACGACCGATTGATGTGTACCACTGTCCTTGCTATTGCTGGTAGTTAAGCCTTTGAGCCTCGTAGACAGTGTGTGTCCCAGGCTGCGCACCACTGCACTTTTTACGACACATTCGTTGCCTGGGACCATCATGCCAACCTGGTGTGCTTGTGTGGCGCGATATACTGCAAGCGAACACGGCAGCGCCTATAACTACTCTACCTTCAACGATTGACCCGTTCTCCCTCCAAAGCGTTGGCAATGCATGCGCTGCTCTTGGTTACAACTTTCAGCCAATGAGCCACCCGTAAGGACAGAGGCGCTTCTTTTCAGGAGGTGAACTCACCGCCATGCAGTGTACCCGTAGTTGGGATGAGGCGCGTCTGCCACAGAGTTTGCCTACACCAACAGTCAAGCAGTGCGCTTCGCGTCTCCTTTTCATAGTGGGCACCTTTCCCGCCCTAGTTGGCATACAAGCACCTGGCCCGGAGTGCACATACGCCATGCTTGTGGATTGCCGCTCTACCAGAAGAAGCGCAGCCGGCGATGCATTCACAGCCAAGCTGTATCATGGCCGGTTCAGGCTGGCGATTGCAACGTAGAAAAGTAGGCGCGTGCTTAATGCCTTTGATGTGTGTATCAGCGGGTCATTTGCCACCTCCTTTGGAAATTTCTGGCCTGCAGCTGAGTTGTACTCGCATTAAAACATTTAGCAGAAGCACCTCCTTTCCTCCCTTTTTTGCTTCACCTTTCACTGGCGGTGCATTGATCGCAGTTCGCAATAGCTCCCTTTGGATTCTACCCAGGTCAGGTTTATCCCTGACTCGCGTACACAACTATGGTAAAGCTGCTCTGGCACCACAAGCCTTCTTGACCAGCTCCGCCCCCTAGAGTATTATATAAAGCCCAAAGTAGGAATCCAGCGCCGTATGCTCTGCGGTCAACCCCAAAAACCCTTGCTGATACCGGCTCTAACTTAACCGACGATATTACTCAGATTCCTGCACCATTCAGACGCTTACGGCTCCAGCGCACAAAGTGATTGCTATATTTCCCTGGTAAGTCTGGCTACCGGCCCTACACATCATCATTCTGGTATCCTGACCCATTCATATTGCCCAGAAACCTCCGGCATCCCCCATACTTGCGCCATTTGCTAACCTTTTGCCACCACCGGGAATGTCATTGTTTTGGGCCATCGTTTCAACCATTGGTTAATGGTTTTTCATCTTTACATTAGGTCGAGAAACTCAGTCATCACAGCACCATGCACCTGTTCACATGCCTCTCGGCCATCCTAGTTCTGTTGGCTGTTGTGTGTGGAGCGCCATTCCGCTCGGGAGACAGAATTACGGACCTAGTCAACGACGCACGGTTACGAGCTGGGGCCAGGCCTTTGCGGGAGCTAGCCGTGCTCAATGAGGATGCCTGGAAGCACTCAAAGTACCAAGCCAACGTTGGCCAAGTGACCCACCACGATTCACGGGGGCAAGGCTCCGACCGCCTGTCGCGCGAGGGCGTTCAGCTGTCGTACTGGGCGGAGAATGTTGCCTACACAAATGAAGGCGATGCCGCCGTGTTTGACATTTGGATGAACTCGCCCCAGCACCGTGACAACATTCTCAACTCCAAGTCGAATTGCGTGGGTATCAGCCAAGTCGATGGTTATTGGACCCAGGTGTTTGCGCGGGTGTGATATTTGCTTGAATATTTTTGGCCCATTGCTTACATGCGCTGGTGTATTAGAGATAATGTGGGGGTGGGTATTTCAATGTGGGAAATCGGGGAAGAAGTGCGAGAGGAAAGGTGGTCTTAGGAGTTTAACCCCCAATTTTGAAAACTCTGTCTCCTCCACTTTTCCCAACACGCACGCACACCACCGCATCGTTAGGGGTTTAGCATTTTTTTGCTGTGGGAGCAAGGTCTAGCCAGCATCATGCATCCAAAGTGGTCGTGTAACTTGGCTACCTCTCCATCGTCACAAATCGAATTGCTTTGTTTCCCACTTTGTACACCTCCCTGGCCGTTAGAAGAGTGCTGGTTGCGGCGACTGGTGCTGCCAGCAAGTCCAATTTGGTGTGTGGTTCTTTGTACGGAAATACGACGAAAAAGTATTCATAAAATGGTATGCGTTTTAGATTTCGATAGGTGCAGATAAGGCTAACACGATAGCATCAGTTCCAATATAAACGATGGGAAACGCGTGAGCAAACGTTTTTATTCTCAAAGAGAGAAGAGGCTGCCAATACTACAAGACATTGTCAAATGTAGAAAAAATAAAAGGATGTACTCCCGGCGGCCATCCGCAAATAACCTTGCTTGATCAGTAATTTTCGAGAACAAGTTTTGGCGCAATGTTCATACTCTGCAGTTCCTGGAACAGCAGTTTGGCCGCATAGGGAATGACCATACTGACGATATGGTCGTTGGATTTGCAGTATTGGCACCAGCCCTTGTAACCCAAAAGCCCACACTGCTCACAAACAAACACATCAAACGCATCCGACGACACCATGAGCCGCTCCAGCAAGAGCATGCTGGCGCCGTACCCGATCAGGCAATCGCGCTCCATCTCCCCAAGGCGCAACCCACCGTCACGCGACCGCCCTTCAGTTGGTTGGCGAGTCAGGACCGCACGGGGTCCACGCGCACGCGCGTGCATCTTATCCATCACCATATGCTTGAGCTTTTGGTAGTACACTGGGCCAAAGAAGATATAAGCCGAGAGGGCTTCGCCCGTGATGCCCGAGGTGAGGTAGTCCTTGCCCGAGTAGCTAAAGCCGTTCTCGATCAGAATCTCGCTCATGTCTTGCACTTTGGACCCTCCAAACGCTGTTCCATACTGTCGGGCGCCCTGCAGAACGCCCGCCTTGCCGGCCAGGAGCTCAATCATTTTCCCCACCGTCATGCGGGAGGGAAACCCGTGGGGGTTCATAATCATATCGGGGCAGATGCCTTGGTCAGAGAATGGCATGTCCTCTTGGGCCACAATCAACCCACACACGCCCTTTTGACCGTGCCGAGAGCTAAACTTGTCGCCCAATTCGGGCCGACGGGTTTGCCGGATCAGCGTCTTGACCATGATCTGGTCGCTTTCGGTATTAGTTAGCAGCACCTTATCAATGTACGCTGGTTCAGGCGCCTTGTACACCATGGGCGTGGGTTTGTACGATACCACCGCGGCACCGCTCGCCATTTGCGCCGCCGCTGTCGTACCGTTGAGGTCCGTGGTGGTCATAGTGGGTGTCTGTTTGTTCACGTACACTTGTTTGGGCAGTACCCGCTCACCAACCCCAGCAATGCCATCAGCATCCAAGATGCCGTACCGCTCAATCTCGGATGGCAGCGAAAGGTTTTCCGGGGGATCTGCCAGCCGATCAAACGTGCCGTTGGGATACTTTTTCACCAGCGTGGTGTACTTGCGCATGGTCTGACAACGCCCGTACCCGCGGTCCAACGACGCTCGGTTGATCACCAACGCATCCTCAATGTCGTACCCCGAGTAACTCATGACCGCCACGGTGGCATTTTGCCCAGCGGGTAGCTTGTCATAGTTGATCAGTTCAATGGTTTTGGTCTTAACCATTGGCTGCTGTGGGTACACCATTAGGTACAGCAGCGTGTCGATGCGGTTAAGCTGGTTGTACGCAATGGCACCAATCGCTTGCTTTCCCATAGCGCACTGGTACGTGTTACGCGGCGACTGGTTGTGATGCGGGTACGGGATGAGCCCCGCCACGGCGCCCAAAATCGTAAATGGCTCGATTTCCAGGTGCGTGGTCTCAGGAACAATGTGCTTCTCGTACAAAGCAATGCTGGCATCGTTTTCTTCGTTGACGTCGAGGTATTCCACCAATCCCTGGCGCAGAAAATCGTCAAACGTCATCTCTTTGGCGCGAAGTCGGCGGATATGGTCAGGGGTGACGCGCCCCTGCATGTTCTCAACAATTATCAGCGGGCGACAGATTCGACCTCCGTCCGAAGAGATATTGACCGACCGATGGTGGCTGTTGATATGGATGCTCACAAACTCCGAAATGCGACGACAACGGCGGAGCAACCGAAAATTGTGCACAAATTGCCGGGGATGCCGTGTCAGGCCCAACGGGACGCCGTTCAGTGTCACAAAGTGGCCCCGTTTCTGGTACAGCTCACCTCCTGTTAACAGATTAATATCTTCGGCCCCCAGGGCAAAGATGAGCCGAACCAGCGGTACCTCGTCGTCATCGGTCGTGATGTGGGTCATCAGGGCAAGATTTTTGATCAGCCCACAGGCTTCGCCTTCTGGCGTGTCCGAGGGGCACAGCATGCCCCACTGGGAAGGCTGCAGGGACCGTGGGCCGCTCACCTTGCGCGTTTTCTCAAATTGCGACTGAATCCGCGTCATCATCCCTAGCGCGCTGATATAGCTTAAGCGGCTTAAGACATGGGTCACCCCCGCCCGGTCCATCTTAAACCGTTTCAGCGTCCAGTTACCTGTCGAAATGGCCCGCACAAACCCGCCAGTAATCAAGTCCCCATGGCACAGGAGTTGGTTGTAAGCATCAAATGGTTTGACCCGGTTGGCGCGGTTCAGCACCTTGTCAAAGCTCATCTTCAATTCAGTTGTCAAGCGCTTGAACAAATCCTCAAACAGCAACGACAGCATCTGACCGGCCAGTTCCAGGCGTTTGTTGCCCAAGAAATCGCGGTCGTCCATTAGCGCCGGGTTCAGCGTGGCCATGAGTACTCGGCGCGCCATCATCGTGATAAAGATGCATTTGGGACGAAAGTTCATATGCTCTACCGGGATATGGGCCAAAACAATGGTGGCCAGAATTTCCAGGGCTTCCTCAGCAGGTGGTTTGCGCTGACCCATGACCCGACGGCTAAACTTGATTTTGCTCCCAATGTATTCGAGGGCCTGTTGCTGCGTAAAGACTTCCAGGCTAGCTGCCTCTTCCACGCTCTCCGCAAACATTTGCAGGAATTTGGGGTTGTGCCCAACGACAAACTGGGTAATTTCCTTGTCGGACTGCATTCCCATGCCCTTGAGGGCAACGATTAGCGGCATGTCGTCGGCAATCGAGTTGTGGCGTAGGTATAATTTGTTATTCTTCATGACTACGTACGTTTTGCTCTTGCGTTCCAACGTGGTACTGGTCACCGATGCCTGCATCAAGCCTTTAGGGTCGTGTTCAATCAAAATACGGTTTTTGGATAGCTGTTCTTGAACAAGGATCACCTTTTCCGTGCCCTTGACAATGAAGTAGCCGCCAGGGTCCAGCGGGCACTCTTGCAGCGCGGCCATTTTTTCATCCGAGCAGTCACGAAGAATGCAGTGCGAGCTACGCAGCATAATAGGCATGCGACCAATCGACACCCCGCGCCGTCGAATAATTTGCTTGCCTTTGACGTACTCGATGTCCACGTAAATGGTTCCTGAATACGTCAAATCGCGCAACCGGCACTCATGCGGCGTAAACGGCTTACTGGCTGCGCTGGCCTCTTGGCGATCAGGCTTGGATACATAAATGTTGGTGAACTTGAGGTAAAAGATATTATCGGCGTCGGACGTAATTTTGGCGTTGGCCTGAACAATCTTTTTCATATCGACATTGATAAAGTGGTTGAACGAGTCAATGTGTTGCTTGACCAGCCCTTTGATCTGTAAGAACGCCGGCAAAAGTTCCCATTTGTCCTTGGCGGTTGGAATGGGATCGGTAAGGCCTTTGGTTTTGGCGTTGGGCGGAGGCGGAAACGAAAAGTTTTGGGGTGGGGCAAGATCGGGTACTTGGTTGGAATGTTTCCCTCCTGGACCGCCCAGGGTTGCATTGCTAGTTGCTGTTTGGGCCTCAGCAGGGCCAGTGCCATTGATAGTCTTGCTGCGTCCAACGCTCGGAACTGACGCTGTTGATGCTGGGTTTATAGAAGTTGCTGGCGCTGCTGCTGCTGCGGGGCGACCGCGCCCCCGACCTCGACCGCGACCCCGTTTAGGCGGCATCGCTCGCAAATGATCACCAAAGCAAACAATGAAACAGTAAAAGGGAAATTACGCACTGCGGGTGCGTCACCAGTCCAATGTGCTTTGACTTGTCTTAATAGACAAACGAGAATAGCGTCTTTACTAGTCGGTCAGCTGGTGATAAAATTGCGGCAATGCAAGATGTTTTAAACATGTCGAATGCAAAGCATCGTCGTTGGCACATGCAGCAGCTCAGCACACGTTGGACTCAGCAACGGTAACCATGCCACCTAATGTCTTTAGTCTAACTCCTTCCGTCGATTGCTCGTCTTTTTCTTGTCTGAGCGGGCTTCAACACAGGAGTAGCAGCGTCGTGGGGTTGGAAAATTTTTTACTTGTCCCACAGCATCGCCCCGATTGGTCTAGCAACAAAATCCGTGCTGAATGTATTGAAAGCGGTGCACAAACGGACTCCAAGGAATTGTAACGAACCATCCGTGATAGGTATCAACGGTGGATGGGTGTTGCTCGCGGTGTCTAAGGCCTAGTCGTATTTTCATTCCACCCACACATCAGCCATCAGCCCTACTGGCGTGGGCCCTTTGCCTGCGTGACCATAAATCATCCCAGCGGTAAAATTGATTTTTTTCTCATTTGAGAGTTTTAATATGCTTCATTAGTACAAGAACAAAAATGTAAAAAAAGCAGATACAGACAATCAAGCACGAATAGTCAAGCTACCATCGCTATGCTTAAATTAAGGACTACATCAGAAGATAAGCCTGTTCGTAACCACAGGTATAGGATCATTTACGAACCCAACACCAAAGGGGCCAAGTTGGCCAAAGACTTGTCCACAGCACAAGGTACGCCCTTTTCGCTAAACTTGAGCTCGGTAGAGTAACCACCGATCAGAACCGTAGCGGCCACATCCAAGTCCACCGCAAACTGGGACATCGCTTGGGCCAAAAAGCTTTCCAGGTCCATCTGAGCCACCGTCTTTTGTAGTGCGGCCTTGGCTTCGGGGGTGGTAGCCTGGTGCGCCTTGGCGACCAGTGCTTGGAACTGCGATGTATCGACACCCGCCTTTTGAGCGTTGCCCAACAGCAGCGCGCTTAGCGATTCAGCGGAGAGGTGCATCTTTAACGGAAGGTCGGGGCTGTCAGCCGACGACTTGCCATTGACAGCCATGGGGGACCCCGACACATCCGCTGCCATTTCGCCCAGCGTCTCCCCATTGACCGATACCGTGGCTTGAATGGTGGCAACAGCAATATTGCTGGCAAAGGGGTTGGCCACCGTAAAGCCGCTCTGGGCCGTTCCTGTTTTCAACGCGTCCTCAGGAATGCTCAGCCGAACCTTGGGAATCAGCGTTGTGGGCAACCCTGGAATGGTGGCTTGCATGCGCAGTTTGCTAAGCCCCGCCTGGAGCGACTCCACACTGGTGGTTCCATCAAATCCAGCTACTGTGATGTCCGTGGTCTGACCGTTGATAAAATTGCCCAGCATAGCCTTGCCAGCGTCACTGTCATTGGGTTTAAACTTGCCCAGGGCTTTGGTCACGGTTTGATTGCGCTCGAGGGTCAGGTTGGATATCGCCACTGTTCCCACCGTAGTGTCTTGATACACCATGTGAAACTGGACGTCTCCAGATGCAATTTGGATGGCCGAAGGGTTGGTGATAGCCACCTGAATTCCCAAATCAATACCATCAGCATCACCACCCGTCACATCCATACCCTGCACCTGCAAAGGAGCAGCGGCCAGGCCTCGCATGCCAGCGAGTGCGGTGCTGACGTTAAACGGCACGCCTCGAATGACCACGGGGCCCACTGGAGTCTTGGCTTGGATGTCCACGCCACCGGCCATGGCAAACTCCACGCCATCGGTCAACGCGATGGCTTGAACAAATTGGTTGAACCCTGCGTGCATGTCACTGGGCACCTGCAGTGTCGATTCCGGAATGCCAAACACCAGGCTGCCTTCAGCAGCGTTGTTATCCACGATTGGCGCATTCGTAATGTCAACGGTGGCAATAGTATGGTCCCCGCTGGTCATGTTGAGCGACTGGGTCAAGCCCTGAATCCCCAAGGTAAAGTTGAAGGGCAGTTGGATGCCCGCCTTGACGCGTTGCGATGACATTTTGGGGCGGTAGGCGTCGTCCGTATCAAATTGCAGGTCCATGTCCTCAACCTCGATCGATCGGATCAGCTCGGTCTTGTGCGGGTTGGCCAGTGGCACCTGAAGTGCCATGTGTTGAATGGTGGGAGTCAACCACGCTACTGGATTTTGGCCATCGGGGGCAGCGGACACACCACGGCCCATAGTGACAATTGTTTCGCCTGCCAAGTACCGGGACATGAGATCCGAGATGTTTTCAATGTCGGTTTGGTTGGTGTGTGGGATCATACGCCCCGTGAAGTCAATGGTGTTAGTACCTGTGGTCAGGGTGACGTTGGTGGCTTCAATGGGACCCACGAGCGTGTCGTTATAAAAGATGTTCATGCGCAGCTGCCCCAGGCGGATACCAATGGGCGAAGGGTTTTCAATGCGCGTAGTGAGGGCCAATTTGATGCCACCGTCGGGGTGGTCTCCTGGCAAGTCAAAGGCGGTAACAGTCACATTGGTTAAACCACCCATCCCTGGCACCGTCACCTTCTTGTATAGATCAATGCCCTTTTTCGACAAGGCACCGGACTTGACCTTGACCTCGCCTACCACTTCCCACTCGAAATCGTCATCGCTCATAAGGATACCGACGAACCGGGCAAAGCGGCTGACGTCTGTCAGGTAGAACGTTTGGGTTTGCACGATCTCACCCGAGCCTTCGGCAACGCGCACCGAATCAAACCGAACCTCACCTAGCTTTTCGCCCTCCCAGCGAACTTCGGAAGGATCCAAGAACATCAGGTCCGCTGAACGCGACCCAGTGTTGCCCAAGTCAATCTCCACGTCCATTCCGAGCGTGGAGTTGGTGGGATCGTTAATCTGCAGCTTGCGGATAGTCATGTTACTGTCATCGATGGTGTCTTGCATGATGTTAGGGACCCCCACAAAGAGGACCAGGAGGATGACTAGTAGCGCCACCAGTAAAAAGGCAACGATTATGCCTGCCCAGTAGCGCTTCTTCTTGTACCACCGGCGCAGTGGTGGTGTGCTGGATCGAAAGGCATCATGGCCAGGACCTGAGTCGGTCATGGGTACGTCTGACGAACTGCGCTCGGCATGGCTGCCGAGTGACCCAACAGGAGAATACGCAGCTGTAGTGGTGTCCATAGCTGTGGTAGTGGAAAGCAACCGCCAATGCCTAAATTACGCGCACGCACTTGTTTTCAAATTAAAAAAGATATACCAAACACGAACCAGCTAGACGTGAAGTGTGCGTTTAAAAAACTAACCAAATGGCAAAAAAAGAATAATATATCCGAGAATACCCATTGCAGCGACACATCTAACTGCTGGGCGTGACTGCTCCTTTTATATGCGCCAGATCAGTAGCCGGCTCATCGGATACCAAAGACAGAAACGGTACGAGCGAAAGAGAAAAGAAACCCGTTGCCATGGATCTCTATAATGAATTGGCCAGTAGGCCTCTGCGCGGATGTGTAAGGATTGGGAATTTGGGCAACCATGAAAGGCCAGAAAGATGTCCTCCAGCGTAGCCAGGGCTGGTCTATTTTTTCTTGCGAGCAACGAACGACAATATAGAAAAAAGTGCCGGCTGAGAACGGGCTGCAGGGTGAAAGCAAGGGCCAAAGGGAGTCCGCGGGGGCTGGTCTCATGGGTGCGAGCGAATAGTAAGGCTCCATTGGTACAAGTAGCATGCCAATAGCGGTGCCTAGGGGCAGTGATTGGCCAACTGGACAGCGCCGGATATGGATGGTTGCCCAAAAGGGCAGCTCTCTGACATGCTTCTTACTGGGTAATCATTAGCCCAGTCAAGCATGCACCATTTGCAGGCGCGCGCTGGCGCTTGGAAGGCAGCGGACCGGTGGTTATTTGGTTCGGTTATGACTTAAGCACGTCGCCCACGGACTGGGCACCATGAGCCACCTGATTTTCTAGTGATTGGTCGCTGGCTCCTTAACCGCAATAAATCACACCCGCAGTAAACGCCTTATGTCGCGTCCTACTTGTGGTGCTAATAGGTACGACGCCACATAAGCTGTCTTTCCAATGGTCTAAATGAAACGCAATTTGAGCATGATGCGATGGCGCTGGTGCTTCTATCCACTGACTGGCCACAATGCACCCAGACCAATCTCATTGGGCAGTACTGTTAGTGGTGGCGTGGCCATGTGTGTGCATCCTAAAAGCAATTGCCCGTTGCAACCACCCTTACGCATCGAATAGGTCAACGCACCTCGACCCTTGAGCCACTCTTGAGTCCCAAATAAGAAAAACTCGGACCGTGTACTGCTCCAAAGTCTCTGTTCAGCCCCAGCTCCACAAGGTTTTTAATCGCTTACGCTTCGATCAGTGCTCTATCCTGATGGACCAAGAGCCAGTGCCCAACGCTCGACCGTTGCCATGGCAAAACGGCCCTGTTTGGCACATGCTTCTACTTTGGTGTAGCTTTAACTTCTAGCCCGATCTTTCCAGGGGGAACCTTGCTAACATCTCACCACTTTTTTTCAACGCCTATGGTTTTGGTTGTCAATGATCATTAGCTAGCATTGAGCAGTGGAAAGATGTTAAAAGCGTTTCCTTGTTTACGAGCATAATATTCAGAAAGTACAGTTATGGTAAATGGGACCAATTGCTTTTACTGGGCTGCCGTCTGGCAGTACTGGTGACTAGTATCCATTAGCAGGGACCATTAGTTTTTTACCCCAGTAGTGTGTAAGTAGCTGTTCTTGATAGCATATCAGCAAAGACCTGATGCACTCAAACGTATGCACGAAGTAGCTCGATCAGTTCTTTTTGTTGACTTGGTGTACTGATATTTTTTGGTCGATCAGGTCTTGATCGGTGCAACCGCCAGTCAGCTTGTTGAGGCGTGTCGAGTGAAGAGTCTGGCAATGCAAGGACACCTGCTCCTGTCCATCCTGTCTTACGCGAGTTACACACAGCCATTTTTGGTGCTGGCGCTGATGGCGTGCCCTGTATTAGACTAATGCACAAACGTTGCCACAGTGTTATTGGTACCATTGGGCGTCGGCTTTACCCATTATTGGATGGGACTCTGCCAATGGGTTTCCTGCTAACATTGATGCGCGACTCTAATTTGCTTCATGTTAGCCCTATGTACAGGCAGTTTGACCCGCTTGTCTCCGCGTCGCACTGATTTTCACCTGCCAGCTGGCAAAGGCAAAAAAAACACCCTGGCGGTAATTGGTGCCGATGGCATGGCTGTTTCAACATGTGAAAAGCAACGGTTGCCTAAAGCAGCCCGCACAGTCACACTGCCCACTGGTACTGGCCAAGCGATTACATCCAATAAGCTGCCTGGATGATTTGCCAGGAATGGCAAACTTGAGCCACTATTTTTGTGTTTTATTTTTTTCGGTTTCGAGTGCCAGGTAGATTCGCAAAGGTTTCTTATTGGCGGGGGTGACATTTATTTTTTTGCAACAGAGAGTCGGGTTACAGTATAGAACATTGGCATGTGAGCGCCATATCCAAAATAGGCAACACATCCATTAATGTGCATACAGGTAAATAGGCCCAACGCGAAAAAATGGTCAAAGGGCTTTATTTCCTATGGCGAGAGCGTGGGTGCCGATGTGGTAGAGCTGGGCTGTTCGTGTTGGCGCATGACACCAGCCAAACGACCCAGCACGGCTTGAACCGCGGGGTCACCTTGTTTATGCAGCTGAAACTGCGCAATGAGGTTAGGCGATGGCATTGGCAGTGTGTGTTGATCGGCCAGGGCCTTGTGCGTGAGCACTTGGTTGAGGTAATGGTATCCTGGGTGTAAGAATCCAGGCGTAGGGTGGCCATCA
>JANBQA010000592.1:0-12395 GCA_027576955.1 Dimargaris xerosporica
TTGAGGCCCACCTCGTTCCTGTTCTCTCTTTACTTTCATTTGCTACTCTCGCAGTGAATAGGACTTATCGATGCCCTACTACCAGAGGCCAGCAGAAACCAGTACGCCAACGACTATTGAAACATAACACATAATAGCGACAATATGCATCTGTAATAAATTTTTTTGGCCATGTGTATATCGCCCAATATCTGGAGGATTAACCTACCCTGCGCCTGGAGTCACAAATTTTACCCCGCCCATCTCTTTCCCAAGAAAAAAAGGGTTATCACCACTTGGTGTTCACCTGCTGTGGTGCACCCAAGCGCTATTATTATGTGACTGGAACTAGTGTTTTGCTCTGGTTTCCCAGCTGACAAGTTGGCTCTCTTTTTGCCCACTGCAAAGTGGCCTTGGCTAATTGCCGTTTAGAGGTTGCTTTCGCCATGACCATTAGCAATGAGTGCGAGCCGTCGCTGCCATGGGCCACTAACCCGGTGCGCTCATCTGCCCAGTTCATTGCCCAGGTAGGTCACACAGCGACTGATGCACTGCACAGTGGACCTCCTCGCCCTTTGTAGTCACTAAGTGAATTAGGGGCTGAATAACTCCAATATCTCTGCGCGAAAAGACACAAAGGCAGGCCTTTCGCGTACTGTAATAACCGCCAGAGAAAGGCACGGTCTATGTGTTATACGACTATGGCTGGGTTGCAAATAGCATAGCGTCGACGCGCGCATATCTGAAACGGGCATTGCGCGCGCTGCGCAAGAGGTAAGATAAACCCCACTTCATGACGTAGATGGCCTTTTGTGCTGGGTCATTCCATGCGAGGTCAGTCTTGTGAAATGATGTGACCCCTGAGGCAGGCTACGCAGAAGGCTCTAGTTGAAAACAGTAGCAATCATAAGCCCACAACTTTTGGTGACGATGCATACCCAATGTTTGGATAGATTGCAACACGATTACGTTCCCAAGAGTATAGCTGCGCAACGTGGAAGACCCATCCACTGAACCCCAAAACCTGCGATACCCAAGCGATTGAATGGTATGTGCACAAATCACACAACGTTATTTTCACTATTGTCGCGGGCGGAGGGGGGATATGGCTCCTTAATCCAATTTCTTAGCTACTACCACCCGCACTCTTCTGAGGCAAACGGCTCAGTGATAATAATAATAATAGTCGAAAAGATATTATCGTTTTACTGTAATCCACTTGTCTGGACAAATAGGATTTTTCTGGTTGACCTTCTCAATTTCTCCTTTTGGTCTGACCAGCCGCGCTCTGAGGACCAATATACGGTCTTGTACAAGGGACGAAAGTATCAGGGTTACTGGTCACTATGCGCAGCCATCAACCGAGGTAACCAGAGTTTGCCACAGCATGGAAACGTCAAAACTTTTATCTATTTTGTTTTTCTATCATCGCAGTTGCATTAGTGTTCATCAACACGATACTCTCAGTCCTGACTTTAAGCATAACGAGTGATACCAATGACTCTTCATACCTTTATCGTTTTGGGCTTACTTTCAATTGTACCTCTTCTTCACTCCCTTTAATCTCCCGTGGTTGAGCATATCCTAGCACTGGATGAAGGGCACCCTTGTACCTCTGCCCAGTTCATGGTATCTGCTTCGGATGCCACCTGGACCCATATCTTCCGCTCCGAAACCAGTGAGCCCATTCCGCTGATGGCTCAGCGTCTACACCATATTCGCGAAGCTGGCCAGATTCTGCAACGCCTGTATCATGGCTCCTTTGTTCACTGTGTGACTGCTGCCAATCGCCAAGCTCTTGTGTTGCTGTCGTTGATAACGCGTGATTTTGCATCGTTTCGGGACGAGGCACACTTTCACGGTCGACCAGGTACGTACGCTATAATACGACTTGGAGCAGGTGGAATTGCTTTTGGTGAGAGCATTCTGTGACACCGATACTAATTGAAAAGGCCTTTGGGTTTATTCAATTGAGCGCGTTGTAGTGCAATTTTACAAGCGCGCACAGATCTTAATCGCTGATATCTGGTAAGTTGAAGGCACCATTGCATAGCACTATTACTATTAAGTGGCTGTGTGGTCAATGCTACTGTGATTTAGATATCATGCAACCGGAACAAAAGCAGCCATTGAAGAGTGTATGCTAAGCTAAGCCCTATTTCTCTCTGACAATTTGATGAAATTTTTCCGTCTATACCGCCACCAGGGCCTGCTGTGAAGGACAAGGGCTGGGTTATTTCCCCGACATCGATGAGATCACAATGTTTGCCGATTACCGGTAAGTAGTCCAAGTGACACGACTACCGATGGTACAAAATGCGAGCGCTTTGCCCGACATTGTTTGTTACATCTTAGAGTTTAAGATATTGACTTTTCTTGCCAGCCTTTATTTTACCACAATGGCGCTAACCTGGTATTACGTCTAGTTTCTTATGCCTAATGTGCCGGCACTTTTGGCTCCTTCAGTGTCCCTCAGGCACTCTTGTACTTTGGAGTGCTCGAGTACTCGCCAGAACTGCTGAAACTGCTGCGCAATCCCACCACACGATTAGCGCCAGGTTCTCGGCGCGAGGTTGAGATTCGCGGCGCTTCGATTTGGGCAGTCGAGCGAGTGTGTCAATGTATCCGCGACAAATGGTCGACGGTGCCAGGCATGGCATCTATTCCAGTCAATCCTGTATTGATTGATTTTTACCTATGGGACTTGGCAAAAGATCACCAGAAGGAAATGGCGCATATTCCTATCCATTTAACCCGCTCCCCATTCTATTAGCATAACTTTGGACAATGCTGTAGCGCTCAAGTGCAGCCTGGTGACCCAATAGCCTTTATTATGTGGTTCCACTGGTGGATTCTAAGCCAAGAACCCACGCTGAACATTAGAGTGGTCTCGAATAAACCAATGTTATTCTTGAGACTGGGCCTTTGCTTCGAGGCTCGTCAGCCAAACTCCTGCTTTGCTATGCCAGCAAAAGGAATGGAATAAAAAAGGATGGACCAGGTAAGGCATATCACCGTGGGCTTTAGTGCAGTAGCCTAGTGACATCCCCCATAAGAAACCGTACTGGGTACCATTGCCCCGAAAGCTTACAGAGTCGCAAACTGGCGCATTTATTCTGCTGTCGTTCTTACTAGGCGGTGCTCCTGTAGTTTGTAGAAAGAAATCTAAACGAACTACTTGCCTTACTCAAGCCATGGTTGGTTAGGAAAACTTCAGGACATTGTTAAACACATTCTATAAGGCATTAGGCCGTTTGACTGGTACTGTTGGCGATTTTTCTTTCAAGTTGGTGTAGATCAGGGCCAATCGGGTGTAAAATTCCGTGGCCAGTACTTTGTGCACGGCGCTGGTCGGGTGCTTCTCGTCCCACAACAAAAAGGAGTCGGGGTTGCGACACGCTTTCACAATGCGGCGCATAGTATCTTGAGTCAGGCATGACCTGCTAGTCTCAAATCGCTTGTTGGTGTTGGAGTTGCGAAGTTCTCCGTCATACAAGCGGTTGAATTCGGCGGCGATATCAAAGATATCACGCTTTTCAATGCCATTCTTTTGAAGCGCTTTGGTAAATTCGTCCGCAGCTTTGGACAGGAGTTTCTTGTTGGCCACCAAGCTCCGGAATCCCAGCTTCGTCCCGGCTTCGTGTTTGCTGTTGAGGTTCCCCAAATCATCATTGCGGGTGTATGGGGAGTCGATGTGAGCTAGTTGGCGCTGTTCGGTCAGGGAAAGGCCCTGAAAGCCGGAATGGGTCTCGGCCAGCGACGTGGGCACGTGGCCTGTGGATCGCAGCTTGGCCACGGCCTGGCCCATTATGGCTCGCCAGTTGATGATTTTGTCAAAGTCGGGTAGATTGAAGTAGAACACCCGCTGCACTCCAGCGTTTTTGAGCGCAGCACCTAAGTCATGGACCATCTGTGTGGTGCTGTCAACAACTGCTTGGAGGCTTTCGTCAGAGGTAATCATGCCCTGCGCAAACGGCTGCATGATATCATTGCTGCCAAACCAAAGCACAGCGATGGCGTTGGAGTACTGTGCTCCCTGGCTATCCTCGATAAACCGTGTGACTTGCTCATTGCCAAAGAATACTCGAGGAAACTGCTCATTATCACGCTCGTTGCTGTTAAACCGGGTTTGGCGTAAGACTTAGGAGCTAGCAAATGCGTAAGACTTGACTTTAACGCCCGAGTCTCGCACCAAGTCCGCCAGATGGTCGACCCAGATTTTACCATTGCTAAAGCGGCCAAAGTGCGTTTTCTCGGCGTCATGGTAGTATTGGGGGTCCGGATTGATCATCCCGTTGACGGCAAAAGCGTTACCCGTGTCCGAAAGGCTGTCTCCAAAAACAAAGATATGACTCGGTACATTTTGGCGCCCACTACTGACGGCTGGCACTACCGGATTGCTAAACTGAGGATAATCTCCATAGTACAATTGATCATAGCTATCATCGGACCACGTGGCCAGCCCCAGTGGAGCCACTGCCAACAACACACCCAACACCGAACGCATCTGAACTAGCACCATGGTTTACTGCAATGAAACCGAGCAACAGCAGGGCTAGGATACAGAGTGGATATCTAATAGCACTACATATCTCGATAATTACACGAAAGCAATTTATCACAGGCCCTGTCAAAACTACGTAGCAGTTAGTGTGATGCATTGGCATAGTGCTTATACTAGCACTATGTGCTGCATGATCAAAAAAACAAAGGTTTGGTCCAGCTTGTGGTTATAGGAGCAGCATCAATATGCCAACGAAAGTCAATCCGCCCCTAAGAGCAATAGTGGTATGACTTACCGTATGCTAAATCAGCGCCGTGGTTTGAGCGGTGACAACGGAAAGTAGGAGAGAGAAAAACGGTGCTGCTCAGAAAATAGGTGTGCAGAAAAAACATCTTATATATATACGCCGACAAGGTAAACCTGGCCTCTTGGCGATATCCGGAGCCGCCAGGGCGCTCAAGCTGAAAGGCCTTTGGTAGACCTAGTGCAAACAATCGAGATTTTCTGTACGCCCGTCGCCAGGTTGCACAAATTATTTTTTCGATCAATGAGCTGGACGTGAGTGGTTGCTTCGGCAGCTTGAAGAAAGTGACCAAGGGCCAGCAGGGAGGCAGGTCCTCGATTTTGGACGTAAATTAGAATTCCGGCAGTCTTGCTTTTAGCCGGTTAAAGCCGAGGGCGTAGGGCAAGGTCTGGGATACTATTTTCAGACTGGTGAAAAAAAGACTGGCTGTCTCATGTTTTTATTACTCACTAAAAGCGCCTCTTCACTGCTCCACATTTCTTGGTCATGGCATTTTGATAGACCAGCACAAAACCCACAATTTGTGTTCTGAGCGGTAACAAAATGGGTGCAGCCCAGTGCTGAGTATACAAAAAAAAGTGCTCTCAAAATCTTCGGCCACCTTGACCTTGGCATGTGCTATGCATCTAATTGGCACTGGCTATGTTCCATGAATTGCACCCTAGGTCGCACAGTTCACGCTATGTACGAGTGGAACCAATGCTGGCGCATTGGTCGTTCAACACTGTCTTTTTATCTACACGCCCTCAACGCACCGAATGCTAGAGAAGCACCGCGGGATAGTGGAAGAGGCAAATCGAAGAGCCGCTGGAAATGTTACACTATAGAAAAGACCATAGAACGGCAGTGGTGTGAGCGGAACGCTGCAGCGCCACTTAATGAAAGCCATTGCTCAACTGCCGTATGACTTTCATATGCATACATCATTGCCTAGTAGACAGCGTCCCCAGGTCGGTACGGGGAAACTTGGGCGGTATTTTTGATTAGATGGTAAAAAAATGAAATCGATACGTACTCGATTGTGCGGCGGGAGCACGACTGAAATAGTAAAAAATATGCGGTGTCAATCAGTGGTCGGCGCTTGATCTTGGTCTTTGGGAACCTTTTGACACACGTAACAATAGTAGTAAATAGTGGGCGCAAATGCTGCGCGCGTCGCGTTTGGTGGTGGCTCTGGCCCTGGGACGACATGGCGCGTTGCTTCCCACCTATAATCGGCCAGTGCAGGCGCCAATTGTGAAAAATTCCGCGATTCCGAGTATGACATTACCACCCAATGGCCGTATGGCTGCAGCAGCTGTCCTATCTGGGCGGCGAGCTGGGTTAATTTGGTGCCCTTGTCGTCGTCCCCACAACTAATGCAGTCGGTCAGCGACTTATCGAGGACAACATCAAACGGAGCACGATGCCCACTGGTGCCTGGCGCCTGGTGCTGTAGCGCTGGGTAAGACGCCATGGCCATACAATCAGCCACATGCCATGATATAGCGGCCTGGGCGGGTGGCAGTGCAGGCAAAAGCGACGATGCCTGCTCAGCGGTGCCAGTGGAGCCACGACCACTTGCCGTCGAAGCAGTAATAATCGTATCAGCCGACACTAGCTCGAAACCGTGTTCGGCGCAGACCTGCTGGCACTTGGTTTGCATCTTAGCAATGACATTGGCGCAATAATCGACATTGGCAATCCGTCGAACGCCTCGTTCCAGCAATAGGGCAAAGGCAATGTTCGACGTACCGCATCCAACATGCAACACATTGTCCGTGGATCGCACCACTCGGTCTAAAATGGGTGCAAAGGTGTCATACGTGCCCAGCCAGTCAAAGTGATCCTCCCTGTCAAACCGTGTCTCCCAGTACGACTGCTCATCGTAAGCAGTTGCGCGGTGCGTCATGCAATAGACAATGCAAGCCCGGAATGGTGTTATCGTTTAGCAGTCTGGTAGTTTCGCTCCAAATCGATATATATTTCTATACACACATGAACACCCAGCGTGTAAATTGTGAGTGCTGAATTGACCAACCAGACTGCAACGCATTTGCACAAAAAAAATCAAAAAGTTATTGGCCTAATCAACCCATGGACCAGAGCAAGTTACACATCACCCACTATAAATGTGGGGCGAAGTGTGAGGCATTCCGATCCATTAGAGAAGGCAGAGACGCATACAAAAAGGGGTTAGGAGCTGGTAGAAGCTAACCTACTAACACAAATATAGCACTGCTTCAGTTGCCGCAGACGAGACGCCCTTAACGACACGGCCTTATGTCGACAATTGACCGCCATCACACATTTATTGTGTCTCTTCACTGGCACAGCATTCTACAAGTACGGATTTTTTGTACACAATACGCAACAAGTATAGGTTTAAAGGCTTGGTGGCAAACCCACCAAGGTGCGAAATATACACACACAATAAAAGCATATATAAATAATACCAACTATCACCAATTATGCAATACCAATCATAAATTCGGCATCAGACAATATGCGCTACTTTCTCTCTCTCTCTTCTTCCTTCAGCCCAACCATGGTTTGGTTTAGAGAAAGAAAAAATAGACACAACTAAACACCTGGAGTTGAACGGCGGTCGCAGAGAGCGAACTACCGCGCATTACAGCCGTATTGGCTCGTCTTGCGTGATAAGGGCCTGCGCTATTGCCAAGAAAAAATACAAGATGCCTGATTAGCAACCATTGAAGCCTGAGAAGTGGGGTGGGAGGAAGAAGGAACGCGTCACGACGGGCTAAGGCTGCTCTATTCATCGTGGTGATCGCAATACGTAGTCATATTGGACAAGGGACTGGGAACGTTGGCCCGTAACGAACGTCGTCTCGCTTCGGCGACCGAGACACGGCTAGAACCAGCGCTAGTGACACCACCATCACTTCGGCTGTGGCTCAGCGATGGGAGTACATTGCTGTTATGGTTCATTGCACCCGACGGCGCAGTCAATAATAACGCATTGCTTGGTGACAGCTGAGCCACACCTGGGTCCTGCGCACCGTGCTGAGATGATGCGCGGCTGGACGACCCTGGGATAGCTGCTGTTGCCAAAGGAGGGCTGTATGCTGGCGGCAGGTCATCAGGGAAATCGGGTGGCGATAAATACTGCGGAGTGTGGTCGACGGGGTATTCGCCAAACAGGTCACGGCCTTGCTCAATGGTCGACACCGAACCACGCCGAGCACCGGTTAACACGGAATAGGCGGTGTCAGGGGTCGTTGCAGCACCTGTAACATCGGTCTGATTGAGGTCGGGCATGGCGTCCGTGGCGAGTGCCACCTCATGCGGGTGGTGACACTGCCGCTGGCCTGACGGTGGCTGGCTAGCATTGGTTGGTAGGGTCGACGCAGCTGCCGTCGGGCCAGTGGGGCCGGTTGCATCGTTCACTTCCACCACCGTGGATTGCGTTCCCAGAGCGCTTTGTCGACGCGATGGGTCCGTAGTCCCGGGCAACGACTGTGGTAGCGATTGGGGCGCTGTCATTCTGCTCACCAGTGATTCGTGGCTGGTGCCCTGAGAAACTAGTGCTGCTGACGGCAAGTGGGGCACGCTACCACTCGGTGAGGCAGAATGGGCCATGAGCATTGTACTGCTGTCCCCACTATTGCTAGTGATAGGAACGGCCGACATGGACGACCGCTGCATTAGCCGCTGCATCCGACGGGATAGAGCGTTCAACGGCCTCAGGCCAAAGCTCGCGCGGTTTCGGCGCCGGTGGGCTTGTAACGAGGCCCTCTGGGCCGTGAATTCGGATGTGTGGATGGGCCCATTGATCAGCCCAGCACCCAGGCTGCTCCGTCGTAGGTTAAAGGTATCGGATATACCTAGTGGGTTCGTCGACTGGTGATGCGAGCCGGCGGTAGGATTATGCAGCGGGCCATGGGACCCAGCCGTGGAAGCACCCGCTGCCGCATTAAGCGGGTGCGTCGATTCTGCCATGGTTGCAGGGTCGTCATCTCCAAACCGCAAACGAAACTTTTCATTGAGCCGCCGAGTCAACTCTTCAGGATCACAGTCGGCAGGCGCGACAGATCGGCTAGGCGCAGGCCTATCGGTCGGCGTAGAGGTCAACGATACAGGACCCAGTTCCATCGAATCGGAAGGCGCATCATTGACCAATGGCTCAGGTCGATACGGGGAGACTTTGTATGGGTTTATGGGAATGACCATTCGCTGGTACGGCTTGGCACGCCCCGGTTGGCGGGAGTTGCGGCGAGACGATTTTCGACGCTCGGGCTTGTTGTCAGCAGCAGCAGCCGTAGAAGCTATTCCTTCGTTGGGCAGCGCAGCAGAAGTTTTTTCTTTGCATGAGGAGCCATCGATGGGTGCAATGGCTTCAGCTGGTTCCACCAGGAGTTTGTCACTAGCGACAGGCTCCGCAACGCTGGCGATTTCCTCTGCCTCCTCCTTGAAAGGAATCACCGTGGCGGAGCAACGGGCTGGTGTTACAAGGTTCGTTTGCTCGCTGGGTGATGTCGTGATGGTCAACTCGGTTCGATCAGCAAGGGGCTGAAGATCACTGGGCGTCGGTGCGGCCATTGACACTGGACGCGACGGCGGAACGCTACCCAGATCCATAGACCCTCGTGGGGTGATATTGCCAGTCAGGACCTGCTTGGAAGGCGGAGGGTGCGACTTGGGCGACAGCTGCTGAAGTCTAGTATGGCTACTCTGTGATTCTCGAGCCAGGGATGTGCGTTCAGATGGCTCTAAACCTTGAAGAGTTGAAAGGTCACTCTCAGAATCGTCGTCATCTTCGGGTGGCGGTCCTACTTGAACCACGTAGGTATCGGCATTTTGCCCATAGGCGGGAGGTGGCGGCCGGGTGTCTTCAGGGTTGGCGAATCCCCACTGCCGCACATTGGCATGGGGCAGTAAAAACTCAGACAGACCAAAATTAGCCTGCAGAACGCATGGGCCATTGCTGGATAGGGTTGGGTAGACGGTGTAAAACATGCGTGCGTTGAGGATCCCCATCAACTCGCCGTTGCGGGTAAAAAACACTTTGCCGGACCGATGCCGGAACCCACACCCAATAACATCGCCCTCGGCGTACTCTTCTATGCTCGCCAACGGCGTGAATGGGTGGTTCCGATAAATCAGTCCCCGATGCGAATGGTAGCCGATCGAGTACCGACTCGTGCCTAGAAACGATTACCTCATCCCACCATCAAAGTTGTGCAAATACATTGTAACCAGATATGGTTAGGCCCAATGTCATCAGCACATTTGCCCACTTTTCCCCCGAGTCCCGCCCATTTCAGCAGTCACCGTCGCCCATCTACCGCGGTGGAAAGTGAGACAAAACCACTCGAGTTGGATAGCAGCGGGATCCCACTGGCAGAGGGGAGGCACCCACAATGCGCACAATGGTAATAGATGCAACGCCTTTCTTCCTTTTTGTTGTTCAACAGCAATGGCTGTCACTGAGCAGCGGCTGCACCGTCTTCATTATTTTTCCAGGGGCCGGTCCAACAGCTGTCATTTAGAACAACGGGATCCACCGCCTTTCCTAGCGATTCGGAGGATACCCTTGCCCTTTCTCTCTTCCATGCCCTCGGCAAGGATAGGTGGACCCTGCCTGGCCAGAGGATGACAGCAGCGATGCACGGCGCTAGTTCCACTTCTGACGTGTGGCGGTGCCTCATGGAGCTTCTACACCGAAGCCAAAAAATGCACCCGTCATTTCAACCAGAGCACGGATAGAGAAATAAAGAAAAAAAAGTGACTACGTTACCTGTCATTCGCCACCAGGGAAACGGCCGGGTTGACCAGCCCACGGACACGTTGGTGCTTGGGTCCTTTTTGACAATTTTGACCTCAAAGTAATATACGAGCTTGGTCTTGGGCACCGGCAAATTGGTCTGCACACACGTTTCACGGCCAATGGCCCCGGTGGTGGCCTGTGGGTTGATGGTAAATTCGACCATGGTGGGCTCCCGCATACGAATGCTGGCCTGCGGGTGAGGGTCGAAACGCCAGGCAGAAGCTCCCTGGGCGACCACCCACGCTCGCTCCTCGGGGCTGAGCGTAACTGGGTGCATTTGGTAAGGGTTGGCGCGCTCAAAGGCCATGGCCAGGTCATAGCTCTCTCGGGACCCCCGGTTTTCTTCAAAGAACCGCTCGGCGTCGTCCACGGTGATGCCGTAGGGCAAGCGGCGAGGGGTTTCAGTGGTTAGACCCCATGATGTGCGCCGACTGTTGTGACCGTCACGATGGTGACCGGACGACTGGGGGCTATTGCCCGGAAACAATGGCTGGCCACGGCCGTAGCCACCCACAATATCGTCCTCATAGTCGCCGTCTGGGCCGGGGTCGATCAAGATGACCCCGTCTTGCTGGCGAACGGTGGTGTTCTTGCGGTTGGCTGATGTCCGCCGCATCCATATCAAGATAGTTGCCAGTGCGACGGCAATAAACACCCCCAAGATAGTAAAGGTGCCAATCTTGGTCGCAGTATCGGACTCGATGGCCATGACGCATGGAATGGCCTGGGCCAAGATCAGCACCAGGCCCAGCGCCCGTCCCGGAAGGCGCTGCCTTGAGTTCGGCATGGCGGGGAGAAAATGCGGGTGGGTGCGTGGGTGCGCAGCTGCGTGCGTGCGTACAAAGGTGTACCAGTCGCAGCCAGTCACTCGCCAAACAGACCGCACGTGTCGAGCAGGAGGGGAGGGAAACAGACGTAAAATAGAGGGCGGTGTTGCTGCAGCGTGCTGCAGGTCAGTGCCAAAAAACAGCCGGAGCGGCTGGTGTTTACCAGTGCAGCGGAATGGGGCACCGAATAGCCAAATAGTCGCACAGCGGGGACAGCCCAGTCAATAATGGACGTGCGCGTGGGAGGGGGGCGGTCAAGTGCCAGCAAAATTCGACGAGGAGAAACGGAGAAAAAGAAAGAGAAGCAAGAGGGGCAGACCACGGGGCAGCACCACACATTGGCAGCGGTGCCAGTATGCAAATAGTGAAAACAGGCGTGCGTTGGCAGCGCACCCCGTAAACAAGCAGCCACCACAATACAGTACAGTACAGCACAACAAAAGACGGTTAGAAACCGGTGAGGCGATACGCTCGATTCAACCCCGTGCCACAGCAATCCAAGGCACGGCCCACTGGGCCCAGCGACATGGTCAGCACGCGGGCTGGGCACAACGGTCCGAGCAAGGTGTGCGCAATGCGTAGAATTGCTGGCTGGTGCAGTGACGGATGGGCAATGTGTGCGGTACCTTGGCTATGCACACCCCCACTCGAGTCCCCAAAAAGGGAGGCGCCAAAGTCCCTACTTACCTTTTGCCGGTCGACACTCGCAGTAGATTCGTCCCGACAGTTGACGCCAATCCGGTGGGCTGGCACGCGAGCAGAACGGCACCGTCTGTGCTCGAGAAAGCGTCAAGGCAAGGGCTCTATGTCGTCTGTTACAATGCAGCGAGCGGTGACAGGTTGCACAGACTGCTGCCAAAGTACAGTGACCAAGCACGCACCGGTACACCAGGAAAGTGAGCCGGGCCACAGACGCAGGTGGAAAAAAATAGTGGAATTTAGAGCAATGCGGAGAGGGAATGAGGACGTGGGCACCGAAAACGGCTGGCCCAGAAGACTGCAGTGGAGCAA
>JANBQA010000593.1:0-12388 GCA_027576955.1 Dimargaris xerosporica
TTGATCACAATGGCAGCCTACAGAATGGCCTTTGCGTGGAATGCACAAAGCCCAAACCTTACATTAGGCCAAAGGCGGGAGTGGCAATAAAAGCACAGCGGCATCAAATGACAGCTACAGTATAAGAAGCTAGCACGCATTGAAGCGTAGTGGACAATACTCAATACGATTTAAACTAGGCAGGCACATTTGGTTTTGCAAGCCGTTCAACACCCATGGCTCTATGTTGCATCTGCGAAATCGTATGGCTGCACGGTGCATTGACCTAGCAGCGAATATTTTGGGCAATAAATAGGCCCTAATGTTTTGCAGGGATAGTGTGTATTGGACTGATGGGTTTATGTTTTGGAGGAGTCATACGCATAACACAACTTACAGCCACGATACCCTGCGCTAGCGTCGCGCCGGTTGACACTTAACATTCATATGACCGGCAATCAACGACGACACAAGTATAGCCAAGCTGCTATGTAAACGACAGTGCCACGAACGCTGCCAAACTGCCGTTATCAAACGATAGAACAGCTGCGCAACGGTACTGGCAATTGGTTGAAAAAATAAACCAAAAAATATGATTCCCACTTTCGGTGATAACCCAAGAGCACGCTAACGTTAGACCTTCCTTGCCTTGGTGAGTAGAATTGGCTCAACTTTGAGTGCTAGGAGCTGATGAGACATCGTAATACGCTGATTTCTCCTCAACGCTTGCAACCGACCCGCTGTCACTCCCTGCCACCGAACCAGTGTGAGCACTCTCGGAGCCGCCGTACTCGGACTCTGCAAAGGAGAGGGAGTTCACCGAACCGCGATCATACGTGTCGAGCAACACATAAGGAACTTGGCCGCAAATCATCGCGAGAGCCTTTGACTTTCCGGTAAGCGGTGCAACCTTTCGCCATGCTTTGGTGATTCGGTGCTTGAATTGCCCCCAAGTGCTGTCGCTGGGCGGTGGGTAATGCATTTGGCACTGGGCTTTCACCATAGCGATAAAGTTTTCAGCGGTCGTCTGCTCTGGTGCAGTCCTTAGCATAGCGCTGGTCTCATCGACCATTGGCGAGCTACTAGCTATAGCCACCAGGCTCAGCGCAGCAACAATGAAGAAAACCTTCATGGTTAACGCGCAGGTCGGAGTAGAGATGATTAGAGGGTCAAAGCTACTGTAGGTATTAGCTAAAGACACAAGCAAGAAGTAGGTAGGGTATAGCAATTGGGCGTGTATTTCAGGCAGAGGAAATGGTACACAGTAATGATGCTCTGTGCTGATGGTCGCCGTATTCTCTCGTTTATATATATAAGCGAATTTTGGCCCTGTGCTTACAGAGATAACCATCCAAATCCCCATAGCACACTGCCACCCAGCCAACAGACTATTACTTTTCCGTTTTTAAGCTGGCCTTGCTATCAATGATCAGCTTTAGTACTGATACATAGATGCCTGCAATGCTGTGTTGGTCGCATTTTAACCCCTTACAGGTGGATTGGGTGGTGCACCTATTCGTGGCGTGACGAGCAAAAGGGAAACTGCACACCTGGCATTGCCAAATTGGTTCCACGGTATGACCACGAATAAAAATCATCAAGTATATGTATTATTCATTTGTTCATCAGCTCAGTCGTACATGATGGTCAATTTGGAAGGCAAAGGTTCACTTTTTGTCGTGAGCACCAGTCATGCCGCGAACATTGACGAACGGCTCAGGTTGACAAGTGTCAAGTGGTACCCCCCTGACGTTGCCTTTCTTCATGCCAAAGGCACACATAGCAATTAGGCCACCCAAAAACAGCAACTACGCCCATTGCTAGTGTTCTCTGTGGTGGTCCATGGCTAGCCCCACAGAGCCGGATCACGAACTGAGTTTACCTAGAAAGTGGTCTCTCGTGGTACACGACTCCGCGGTGTTGTTTAATGCAAAACCAAAATAACACACATGCACACACATATGTGCTATGGGTACATGTATTGATGATTGGTATACTGTCATGCCATTGAACACATGCAGGCCACCGAAAGACGCCAGGGCAGCTGAGAGATATCGCTGCTATTGACCAAGACCAGCAGTGACCCATTTCCCGCAAAATAGAAACTCTAGAGCAGTGGAATTGTAAAGATTGGAGGCACATTAACGGTCAGAATACTACCATACACATGGTGATACCACCGAGCAGATCAAAGTCTGGCTTTAATGGATTCGATCAAACACCTGTGCAGAAGATAAGTAAAAAAAGGTGCTATGGCCAGCCAATCGCCCACGCAGGCGGGTCAGTGGCGAATGTCCACCCTTGCTCACTACGATATCCCAAAGCATGGAGCCAGAGCAGCAATTGGTCAGACGTTGGGTCAGGAATAGGATTCCAACGGTATTGTTGGCACTGACCACATGTTGCATCAAAGCCCAGAAATGGTGGCTTAGTGTCCACACTTTTACCAGCATTGAGTGAGGAGGTATGTGCGCTGGCATCGCACCCTGGCACGGCGAGGCCTTGGACAAGAGTTACTGGCGCCACCGAGGCATCCTTCTCGGCTTCCAATCGCGTCAAATTGGCAATTGCTTGGTCAATAGTCTGCGGTAGCTTGAGTTGGTTGGTGGTGGTGCTCGACCCCCACACTTTTTCGTTGCAGTACAACGGATCGTTGCCAATGGGGTGCCCCAGGTACTGCAGGTGTACTCGGATTTGGTGGGTGCGGCCCGTGAGGGGTTTGCCTAGTGCAAGGGGGCAAACACGTCACGCGCAGCAGTAACTCGCAAAGCAGTTGGGCATATCAGCTGGAGCGCATAATCACTCTCCCATACGCTAACTGACCGCCTCCCCCGAACAAAAAAGCATTAAGGAACAAGACGGAGCAGCACCGGTCACTCTCTGCGACTTGCACCGTGCTGTACGTGGACTTACATTGCACCAGGCTGTAGCCATCGGCTTCGGACAGTTTTTCAAACACGGTGGCACATGGCTTTCCGTCGGGATGGACAGCGTTAAGGCCCAGTTTGTGCGCCACCGTCTTGATCGGCTCTTCACACCGCGTCACGCCTGAAGGAAACGACCCTTTGACCTTGCACAGGTACGTCTTAAAGATGGTTCGTCCTTTCATCTGCGTCTCAAATTGACGAGCGGTGGCCAGGTTCTTGGCCAAGATGACGATACCTGATGTCAAGCGGTCCAATCGGTTGACGGGAAATAAGTCGCCTTCCATCTTTTGAGCGCGCCGCTGCCGTTTGTACAAGATATGCAGTAGCGTGTTGTGGCGATAACGGCCACTCGGGTGGACAGGGATGCTCGCCGGTTTATTCACGACCATTACGTCGTCTGTTTCGTGAATCACTGCCACAGGCTGGTCGGCGACGGGTGGTTCATGGCGATGGATGCGATGCGTAATAACATCATGCCCCTTGATGCGAGTGGACGGAGCGACCATGGCATGATTGATGCGGATACGGCCTGATCGAATGGCCTGATCGTAGTAGCTTGGCGGCTGGTCCCGAAATTCGCGGGCAAACAGTTCGAGTAGTGCGAGTCCAATCCACCGCCCTTTGGCATACGTCTGATACGTGTAATCGTACGGCATCACCTTGCGCAAGCCATGCTCATAGTGGTACTCGATGGCATCGATTTCTTGCCAATCGACCGTGGTATTTGCTGTGGAAGCGTTGTGCCTGGGACGACTGGCAGGGCGTTTGCTGTTAACTCGCACCCGGGCCTCACCGCCTGGTCCTTGGTCGGTTGCAGGTGTGTGTCCAAGGCTTTTTGTCTTGGCACTGGTTGGATCTTGGGGTGCTGTTGATGCAAGGACTGGCAATGCAGGCTTGGAATCTAACCCTACAGACTGAAGCGCTGCATCCGAGCATGGTGTGTCGTCGTCTGCCTTGTTGCCAATAGGCTGATTCTGGTCGAGCGACAGGCGCCGGCGCTTGAGGGACATGGAAACAAAAAAAGCAAAGCCCTTAGGCAGCCTTATACATGGTGTATTATCGATGTTGAGGGAAGCGTCAAGAGCCATAATGGGCACGAATGCGCCAAGGTTCTTTATTTTTGGGCTCAGCGCAACCTTTGTGCAGAAATTTCATCCACGCAGCTAATCCACTAATTCCCCTGATGACGCGGGCGCCAACCGCCCTGTTTTTTTTTTGTGGGTGTGCCGGGGCGGTGGTGTATCCCAGCCAACCCTAGATCGCAGCCATCGGAGGGTGGTAATGCCACACGCACTCAATGCCCAAACCGCGAATCTATTGCGGCGTCGAGCCACAGCGCACTCTCCCCTCCCTCTAATCTCGAACACACAGATCGCACTTGTACCAACACCACTACCACCACCCTTTTTTTGTGCTTCCCATTGGAGTCAGGATAAGCCGACTTTATGCACAGCATCGAGTGGTTGAGACAGCGACGGGATCCTCGCCCCGTCTGATACAGCTGGATTACTCGGCCGGTGGTTAATGAAGCACCTAGCGGGATGCACACGCTTCGCAGAGATTAACTTGATGGAAGGGGTGAGCCGATTGTCCATATGGGTATGGCCGAGCACCAACCTGCCATTGTTAGTAGTCAAGGTGGTGCGGGTTAAACAAATAAAAACAGCTGCTTTGAACGCGTATTGGCACGACGGAGCGAGCGATGGACCATGGTTTCCTATTTCAACTTGCCCACAGCAGCGCACTATTGTTGGGCCTGCGGGACCACACTGGCGCTCTGGCTATCTCTTCAATCCGCCACAGAGTAGATAGTTGAAAACCAACAGCCATCTGGCCAATCTGGGCACTGGCGCTTGGACAGAGGTTGCAGGCCACGAGATTACTATAGTCGAGCGCTGTCCCTTGCTCAAACCATACTCTGCCCTATTGTTTGTACCCGTTCCCCTTGTTGTACTTACTGTTCACCTAAGCTCCTAAAGCGGATAGCACAGTGATGGACTGGAGGAGCATCGGGATACAGTGGGCTGGACTGCTACCACGAAAAAACGGGGGTAGGTAGGTGTTTGTGTGTGTGTGTGTGTGTGTGGAGCTGTTCTGCTCTTCTGGGATAGGCGAATTATCCAATCGTTGATGTGTTGCATCTCGACCCATGGGCAGCTTTGTCTGCCCCTCGCACCCCTTTCCCCTAGCTCCGGTACTTGTCACCGCGGCTCCCCATGTCATGTACGCCTCGGTTTCGAGACGACTGTTCTATATGCAGCTTTGGTCCACTTCAGATTTCGCACGGACAATGCACGAGACCTCGATTCAAGGTAAACAATCGCGATTTTATTGTTCGCGTTTCACACCACCAACCTTCTTGGGTACGCGCCCAAGGCAGAGCTCGGGTTGAAGCGGCCCAGCTGATTCAGTGGCAAGAAGGGCGAGAGAGAACTTAGGGCCGCGGCGCGCAAAAAACAGAATAAAGCCTAACAAGGCAGCCACTGACAAGCTAGTCAGCGCCATTCACTGAACTGTAGGTTTTGGCTTGACTTGGCGCTGAAATGCATCAGCCCGCTGGAAGCCAGGCGGGTCTGCCGCCGTTTTTACGCATCCACGAACCTGTGCCCTCTTCTTATGGGTTGGTAGCCGACATGCGCGCAGGCGTGGACGGCAAAACGCCGTACGCTGCTCGCGATTACTGCGTGGTGAAGAGATACACGCACAAACATACACTCCCCTGATGCCGCCACATTCTCACAGTCTGGCTGCCATGGCGATGGCCAGCAGCTCCTGCCCGCCATGCAGCCTGTCACCGATTTGTTGTTTTTTTCTACGTTTTTATTTCGGTCCAGGCACCGCATACACTGGGCAACCACGAGTGTGAGGCGCACACAGCCCTCTGGACTATTCACCCAATGGCTTCAATGCTCCCGGGCGCGGCTACTGTGCAGTCAAGAAATGTCAGCGGTAAAGCGCTGTGATGCCGTCATATCGCTGACGCTAACAAGGCAAGCCTTGATGGGAAGCCAACGATTACCACTTGTGGTGACCAGTGTCCATAAGCCACCCACTCACACATACTCAAGCTCACTCGCATCGATATCCACAGCCTATGACGGTCGATCGTTCTGCATTGAGAAGCCTGGCGTTGCAGAGAGCACATCGGATCGATTTGGGAGAAGCAAGGAGCAGCAGCTCATTCTTTACCAACCTGGCCAGGATCTCTTGAAACACGGGCGGAATGTCGGTGCAGAAAGTCCATCGAATGGCGGGCTATCTTACTTTTCAACCCAGTGGGAACAGCATTATAGCGAGCACAACTCTACTGGTCGCCTAGTGGTCCTTTGCTATCTGAAAACACACTCGTGACCAGCGTGCTCAGTACGCTTCCCTGAAAACCAGGGAAAAACGAAGAAAAAATGACAAGCCTGAACCATTAACTCGATTATTGGCAAACCCCGATGAACACTGGAGTCACGGACAATATTCGGCCCCATTCACCACCATCCAACTATATTAGGTAACGGGTGGGCGACTGAAAATAGCCTTGGGTTGGTATTGGATGACCAATGCTTTTCCTTTTATACGCATTCAATGGTCAACGCTGTATGGTGTATTCTATCGACGACGGTGCGTGTGACGGGGTTTGGTTTTGCCAAAGCACGATGGTGCCCACAAGATGAGCCGGTGTCAAAAGTGAGTGGTGCAGGATCCATTGGGTACAAGAGGGAGGAGTGGGTGGACAATTTCTTGGGCGCGCCACCTTTGCAGCAACCAATCCATCACAACTACTCTGCAGGCGGTTGGGTCCTAGCACGGCTGTCGTATCCGGCAGTGGTGGCCGACCTGGATCTACTACAGCCACGCGGACTGGTTGCCGGGAGTGATCAGATGATGGCTTGCCAAACCAAACACCGTTGGTCAGATTCCATGGATGTGAAAAAAATAACTAAAACGGAAAAGGGAGAGCGAGAGCAGGAAAAAAAGGCATGCGAACAAGTGTGCATGCAGGGACAAAGGCGCACTGTTCCACGGACTTGCTGGACAGGTGATACAATGGAACCCCCAACCAGGAGAGCGTATGCGGCTACAGAGGAGCTATTGCCAGCAGGATAGGAACCGAGGGATTCGTGCTGGGATTGTACGCGGATGATTGGATAGGCCATCGCGAGGAGAGTGACGATCGTGTGCCTAAGGATTCCCCCAGGTACAAGAAAATGGGGCAACTAGTGCCGTGCCTTGACCACGTCGGGGAGTTTCAAGTTGCGCCCAACGGTGGGTTGCCAGGACAAAGGAGCACAAGGAAGCAGCAACATGGGGTTACCAAATGGGTCGATCGTCGCGCGAGAGCCAATACGCGTGCCGAGCAGGAACTAAGCGATGCGGTGAAGCGACCAGGCTCAGTGGCATCGGTGCCAGCCGAGCGCATGTGTGTATGCGCGCTCCCCAGCCATCGGCGCATGTGGGGTGGATATATGCTGTGTAGCAAATTTTCTCACACTTTGGAGCCGGATCGCCTTGGGTGTGCCATTGCCAATCCAGGGCCTCTCAGCGGACGAGCGGGCACTGAGGTTGGCCAGAAGATGGCTGATGCCCAATCTCGTTGCATCACTGCGCGTCTATGCGGTGCGTACCGTTGGCTGCCGGGCGCCACTGGCTTTCATTTATTGGCTGCACCTTATTCGCAGCACTCCTTGGCCTTCTTTACCCATCATGCCAACTCCTCAGTAGATACAGCTCGTTGAGCGTTGAGACGCGCACGCCAACCTCCCATGTCTGAAGCTGTGTGCCCGAGGCGTTCTGGTCGAGGACGACGCTGATGCCTGCAGGGCCCGTGTCTTTTAGCTGGGCTGCGGGACTGCTGAGCAAGTGAATAATAGTGGCCCGAGATTTAGGTGGAGCATCAACGCTGCAAAAAAATCATCCCCACTAATGGACAGTTGATGGCCGCTGAGTGATGCAAAAAAAGACTAGTGAGGAAGCCTGTTCCGGCCCTGTGGTTTCACCCACTCCAGCCATTCGTACTAACTGCGTTTTTTCTTTTCTTGCCGGCACCACGGAAGCCCTACGCGGGGTAAATAAAGCCCGAGGCGAGAAAGAGCGTCCAAGATGCCGGAACAGGGTGGAGCGAGCTCGAGGGGTGGGGGAAGGGCACCCCCTGAAGGCGGATGACGATACGACCCATCTGCCATTAGATTGCGAGCGGCCCCTAGCATAGGTCATAAGTTGGCACCCGAAGCCTTTGTTGGTGCAGCAAGCGGCAGGGGATGACGAGCCAACAGCCCACTTGTTTCCCAAATCGAGTAAGTGGTCGGCGCCTGTGCATGAGTAGACGTGCCGTGGTGAAGGATCGGTTGGACTGTTGGCGAGCAACCCCACCACGCCCGTCCGATACACCACCACCAGCCGGGGCAAGCGTGGAGGAGGACTTGGCCCAGCCCGCCCGACGGCTTCTTCTGTTGTACCCGTCGGCTGCATAGTGGTGTCCTGGGCGAGGCCCGAGGCGCTTGGTGAGTGGGTGGGAGCTAACCAGATATGCGTGTCCGATGGGTCTCATGCTCACCCAATCTGTGGATGGGAGGTGCTTGGCCAGTGGCCGCTGGTGGTTGGCTGGGTTCTTGAGGCGAAAGGGTGGAGCAAGGTTGTTCTGGCGCAGGTGTTTGGCCACCCTTTTATTGCCTCCTCCTTGGTCGCCGCCACTCCCTGTCCTGCTCGCCCTGCCATAGCGCCGCGGCGTGCCGGGAGCAAGCGCGCATCAGCAGCCGTGTGGTGGTAGTGGCCAGTGCCCGTCACTGCAACCAGTGGCAAATAGGCGTCAAACCTGCCATGACGGCGAGTTGCACGGCTGCCAGTGGTCGGCCCACACCCTGGTTGTTAGATCCACCTGAACTTAGCTGCCTGCACCCAATCGCCACCACCATACGGTCGCAACAATCGGTCCACCTGCCCTTTTTTCTTCTTTTACCTCGCCCATTTCGTCACATCGACCACACTTGCACAGGTGCTCGCGCCAGACGTGCCCTTCTCCACCACCAACCACAGGCCCTCTCCCCCAATAAGCAAATCTTGCACCAGCTTATCTGGCTGCCCTTCCCAATCGCACCAGCACTGGCTCATAGATAGTTGTTGTTTTTTTCGTGGACCCGCAGATACCAACGCCCACGCTACCCGGATTGTGTGTTGCAGTCCACCTTTTCCCCCTATCCAGTTGGATCTTCGTGCTCGCTCGGCTCCACCCATTTATGGGCCGGCCACGCGCAACACCCACTGGCGGATGGCCCTCCCGCTGGCTACCGATTACCGCACAATGGCAGACGGCACCCTCTTTTGCTTTCAACCAGGACCTCTGCCCTTTCTTTCCCTCCCCCACCCCTTTGCAACCACCCCCACTCCCCCCGATGCCGCCTGTCATATAAAAGTCCATGCGTATCATAGCCACGCCATCGCTGATACCAAAATCTCTGGTGCTTCACGGTGGCTGACTGGCTCTGGCTGCGTTGACTGTTTATTGCCCTCTTACTCGACTTCCCTCTTTCTCTCTTCATTTGGTCGGTGGTACTAGTAGTGTTCTTATGATTACAGCCCTCGCTGCTGCTTGCCTTCTATATATTTTTTCCGCGACGCTTTGTACTACACCAACAAGGGGTTAGGCAGCAGCCTTTCTTACCGTTTACTGCTCGGTTCGTTTAAAGCTGTTGAGCACCAGTGCGCACTAGAGCCCTTGGCTACTACGGTTGTCGCTATCGCTGTTTCAGCTAGTTGCTGCAGGCACTCAGTGGTATTTTATTTCACAGGTGGCCGAGTTTGGCGCAACATACCCAGTGCTGTTAGGTGGTATTCCAACCACTGAACCCTATTCTTTACACGCTTCAGGCTGCTAGAGTCATTGCACTGAACCCGGCATTTCACGCCAAGCAGTATAGGCCCGTTGGCAGCGTGCAGCGGTCCAAGGCCTTGCGCGATTCACCTTTTTTCTTCACCATCTTGTCGCACGTAGCGCTGTAGTCATCTTGTCGGTCGACCAGGCACGCGCGGTACCTATTTCTGCTCTTCGTGTGAGCCACCTGTACGACCTTGGGCTATTTTTATCGAGAGCCCCACACCCCTTTTTTTGTAACTTGGCCTGTCCTCAGCACGACGCGGCGATAGTCGGCCTCCCAGTGCCCTCCGTATACTGCGAGCACACGCCGTGGTAGTTCACAAAGGAACCGTGCGTCGTCGCATAGAGCGTTCCTGTGGGTTGGTTTGCCGCGTGGACTGTGGACCTACGCCGCTTCTCGTCCTGCTGCCTCGATAGTGCCCAGGCTTTGCTTATTGGGCCTGCGTGCCTCGCGCTTGGCGCCTACCTTCTCTTTCCTCCTTAGTGGTTTCTTGTGGTGCTTTCTTGGCACCCGCGTTAACGCCAGCAACGAGCAAGCGCGCGGGCGCTCCATCTCCCTACAGTTTCCTCGATCCTCTGTCCTAGCTGTGCGAGGTGTAGGTGCGCAATATCTTATTACTTTTGCTACTACCCACATACACCCACACACTCTCTCTTTGGCTGCCCCATCCCCTGGTGTCAGCCAGCAGTCGTCGTGAGTGCACATTCGAGGTAAACTGAGCGTGCTGCAGTCGGCGCTAGTGGACTGTATCGGAGCTGCTTCCGTGTCCTTGCGTGCTTTCTCACCGCTGTCCCTTGCCCTTTTCTTATCCCTCCCCCTGAAGCTGCGCTTTGACGGCCGGGCGACAACAGGTAGTTATCGCATTGCTTCTTTTTTCTTCTTTCTCCTCCTTCCCCCTTAGTTTTGTCCGCCTTACCCTCCTCACCATCAGCCTGGGCGTTGTTTGTTCGGCTGCTGCCACCAGCATCTAAGATAGCCTGTCGGAAACGTCATCTCCCAGGACACATGTGCGTGGGACAGCGCTACCAGCTTTCACCGCAACCCTCCAACTCAACGACAAGCCCTCCTTTTTATCTCAGGGCGTGCATGAGAACCCAATTGACCGCCGTGGCATCGACGCTCCAATAGACTTGGTGATACAAAATCTTATCGAGCACCCGTTTTGTCGTTACCCACTTTCTCTCATTGTTTCCCATCGCCTCTTTTTTTTCGCTCTGGGCGTGCACTGCTTCCAATCAGGGCCCGTTTTTTGCTAACCGAGCCGCTAGGCTATTCCTTGTGCTCTCCACGTGTGTAACTTGCCCATCTGGCGTCGTTAAACCCGAGCATGGAGCTACATAACTACTCCCAGCCCCCATCCAGCGGTGGGAGCTCCCATGCCACGCGGCCCCCACAGCTCCCACCCTTTACCGGCGCTCATCAGCCACCATCACACTCAACCTCGTATAACTCCGATGGCTCTGCGCTGCCACTGACACCCAAGTCTGGGGGATCGTTTTTCCACTCCCGTCGGCCGTCTAAGCCATCGCTGCCACCACTCTCTTGTATTAGCGCGGCAGCGCTTCCAACGACACCAGGAACCTCGTCCACATTCCCCGGAACGCCATCGTTTGCCTCACACCATTTGCCACCTCAGCCGAGCCCCGTGTACCCACAATCCGCCTCGCTGCCTGCTCCTCGTGCTGCTCACCCACCGCCGAGCCCCTACGGTACTTTGGCGGACCATGGCACCTCGCACCATCCATACCCTGCTCGCCCTGTGCGCACCGCTCCATTGTTTCCATCCAACTCCCCAATGACGCCGGGCTACGCGCCGTACGGCTCGTCATCGGTGCCCAATACGCCAGGGCACCCGGGCGCACCACTCCATTCCCCGTACCCGCCCAGTGCCTTCAATTATCGGCGGCCGTCCCCTGTGCCCGAAGATGGCCATACAGTCCCCACGCCCCCCGGCCACTCCAAGAGCTTGCCATCCGCCCCGGGGCTCTACGATGACCAGGTGAACAAATTCCGTGTGCACACCATCGACGGCCACGCCATCGCCCATCGCTCTCCCAAGCATGGAGCTGAGTTGCGTCGTGCCTACGAGCTTTGTCAAGCGGTTCTGCAATTCTCCAGCCACTACATGGAGGCATTGGCCAAGCAATCCCAGCCGCAACCCACATTGGAGGCCATTGACGATATGGTGCAGCGCAGCAGCGACATCCTGCAGATATTTGTGGACATTCGCAATGACCTGTCCCGCCCACAGTCAGAGGATGAAGCCATGCAGTACATTCGCAACAAGCGCACGATGCTGGCACCCACCCGGGCCAAGTACCGCAAGCGCACCCGCAAATCGGGTCTGGCCACACCTGGCCGTTGTCACTCGTGTAATATCTCTGAGACGCCCGAGTGGCGCCGGGGTCCAGACGGTGCGCGTACCCTGTGCAATGCCTGCGGTCTCCACTACGCCAAACTGACCAAGAAGCGCGCACAAGAGGCGGCTAAGCTGCTGGAGAGTTCGGACCTTGCCAGTGCGCAGGCCAAAGCAGAAGGTGCCGACGGTGGCTCAGCCACTCCAGCGTACGATGGCAAAGACCTGGTGGCCATCTCGGCGTTGATCACTAAACCGGTTAC
>JANBQA010000594.1:0-12364 GCA_027576955.1 Dimargaris xerosporica
GCCACCGCCCGAACGGCCCAAGCCGGCGCTCCGTTATCTCCCACCGTCGCCAGGGCCTTTGCCCTGCGCTTAGCCACGCAGGGCTCCACGGCATTGCTGTGCCACCGCTACCGGAAGCGCTTGGGCCGAGGCCAGGCAGCCACTTTTCAGACCGATTTCTCGCCGGTGAATTCACAAGGCGAACAATCGATGCCAAGCTGCTTGCTACCAACGCTCGACGATTCCACCAGGGACCAACCGGACCGTACTCACTCTCGGTGGATTCCTGCTTGGCTAGCCCCTTTGTGGGCTTCGCTATCGTCCAAGACCCCTCTACCACACCCAGCAAGCCACCACAACAATGGCCCGATTTTGGACTTACCAGAGAGCCAGCCATCTACCAACAGCTCGTTTGTGCTGTCCTTGTTTGGTACTACAGCGGGTCTCGACCCTTTACCAATAAGCCTATCATCTGAGCCGGCGGTGCAGGGCCCAATGGTGGCACGCGGCTGGCCAAAAGAACTAGACACTGAGGCGGATAGCCCATCTACCGCTCCCTGCAGTATTCCGTCAGACTTACCACAGCCCTGTTTTACCCACTTGGCTCCAGAAGTATTAATTGCCTTTGCCGAGTACCTTGCCGGGAACTCTTCGACAAGTTCTCAGGTCATAGTACCAACTACCGAGTCTACACCAAAGTGCGCTTCACCATGGGAGAGCGATGCCATACCACGGCCGTCCAGCCAACCCTGGTTATCCCATCTAACCACTGCCATTGCGGCCACCCCGCAGCTGCCCGCAGGACTCGAAACACTACCCAGCCGAGGAAATCTGTATCCCCGGGGCGATGTCGACCCGTACGACGGCGAGGTCAGGCAACATTTGGTGCAATCTCCATCGACACAGCTGTTGCAATTGTTCTTTCGAGAAGCGGCATCTCCCACGCATAGCCATGACGATGATGACCACTTCAACGACCGTGCTGGCTCATCTCATATACCATCCTGGTACCCAGCTCGGTTTCAGCGGGGTTTGGTCAGCTCATCGCGAAACAGCAGCCCTCTTCCCGACCCTGCGCCATCCAATCTACGGCTTTCGGGCATGAGCAATGGACCTTTGGTTCGTCCGGACTCGTCCAGCTCGGTGGAGCGGCCCCACGATTCGGGCTCTACCACTGATTCGGAACTACCGATACCTTGGGAAGCATCCGTATCGCCACCAAATTTGGGCCCTGCTGACCTGCTGGGTGATTCTGTATCCCTGGATTCGTTTTCACGCTACAGCCCCGTTACTACGGGCCACCCACCGCCTTACTGGCGCGACCCACTAATCCACCCACTAACGCCAATGAATCTTTCATCCCCCGTGCTCGGAAAGTCAGTCACTAATAACGATCCTGCAGCTCACACGGATCTTTTGCCGCGCATCGATTGCAGCAATATGACTGGCCCCCTGCACGATTCAGTGCCCATGGCGGCATCGCCAGCGGCCACCCAGGACCCTGGTATCGACGGGTCACTGATCCATCGCTCGCTGTGGTATGTGTTTTCCTCTTACCCTACGTTGGTGACGGGACTGAGTCGGCCAGGTACCGACAACCTTTTGGAGTCCTGCGGGCTTACGACCCATGCTAGCGATGACCGAGGGTCAATGGCTAGCCCGGCACCACATTTCGTGGCCAATTTGGATATAGATATGAGCTATGTGCAACGTGTTTATCGACTTGTTTTGGATTTGCCCGGGCCGCATACCACGCAGATGGTCACCGATGCACTGCGCATCACCCTGTTGGGTATGGACCGTGCGACTGCGCGCCTTAGCAAGGTGGTCATTATGGTCAAGGACAACCTGGCCCAGGCGACGTGGCCACAGCCATCGGAAGCTATGGTCACCAAGGGAGCCCAAGCGACGCAATGCGGTCCGTTGACACTTTGGCACGACTTTCTTTGCCTGCTCAAGGCGCTCTTTGTCGTTTGGGAATGTCCACTGCTGGAGTTACCCCTCTACTCCCGCCGGGACACCAAGGACTGCCTCCCTGAACACTGGGATCTATTGCGACAACTGATCACCCTGACGGTTCGTTTGCGTACCATTCACCTTCAGGGCGACTGCTTTCGGTTTATGGCACCGACCAGTGGGCGAGTGCGCGGGCTCGACCTGTATGCTCTATGGCTAGGGCGCGGTGCCTGCCCCCACGACTCAATGCTACCGGAGCTCGACCGCCCGTTGGAACGGACGATGGGTGGAGCAAATGCGAACAAGCCATTTAGTCAGGGCGCCCAGTTCCAGCATCCAAACACCTTGTCCACCACTGACAGCCAGTTGCGAGCTGCGCTCTCGCGTCACACGTCGCTCCTATCCAACACCCGTGTTCAGTTTGTTCGCCGGTACCTGCTGACGCGTCTCGCACCGTACCTGCCGGACAAGATCATGCATGTCGATTCGCATACCCGGGATATTTTGGACCTGTTGATGACGTGGTGGCAGATTACCCAAACTATCACGCTGAGCTCCCAAGGGTACTCGTTGCCTAGTACGCTCGCAGCGTTTTCCTTTGCAATAGGACTAGCCACCCTGGGCCACGACCCCAGCCTGGAGCACCGGGTGACCTCTCAGGCCTTTGTGTCCAAAGACCTCTGCGGCAGACTAGATATCCGCCACGAGGTGCAGCTGTGGCGGCGGAAGCATGGACGCACAGACAAGGCCCGGGAAGTGTTTACACAGCGGTTCCTGCGGACTGTGGGCCATTTTTCGCTTTTGGACTACCCATACCTATTTACCATGGAGACCAAAGCCCAGGTGTTTCGCGCTGATGCGCTCCTGGAAATGACCCACCATTACGAGGTACGTACTTGGCACCCTAATGCTCCGTGACCATAGGGCAAACGCCTGCCATCGGCTGTTTTGTGTCAGCCTCGCGCCCTGGTGGCCCAGGCATTATGTTACTATCCATGTACAATATGCGTATGATCTAACTTTTATCTTTTCCCAAGGCACTTTTCATTGCTCGATGCGTTTTGCCTGGGTGGTATGGGCCTGGCTGCAGCTTGCCTTAAATAATGTGGGAAACCTTAACTCGCTTCGTCGGTTGCTACGCGAGGAAGACTTTGCTCACCCTTGCTTTCGCGTGAACCGCAAGGATGACTCTGAACCCAATGGGCCGCTGATTAGCGATGCCTCAACGCCGTACTTGGTCCTCGAACTGTGTCGAGAATCGCTGGCAATAGACGCCCTGTACCAGCTGCAACGCCAGCGTCGGCATTTACGGCAACCGCTAAAGGTTCGGTTTGTCAATGGTGGTGAAGTGGGGTTCGATCAGGGTGGAGTGCAAAAGGAACTGCTGCGCACATTGGTGGAAACCCTCCTTCGATCCTACGACCCGTGTGCGTCGCAGTGGGCCGAAGACAGCGACACCCGTTGGTTTTGGCCCCGCAGCGAATTCGGAACCACGGAATACCCCGGCCGATACAACGGTGTGGTCACCGATTCCACCGCATCACCCGCGTTACAGAACCCGTCAACGCTTTCGGTGTTTGAGCTCTTTGGCGTGGTGCTCGGGTTGGCGCTATACAACAACATCCATGTCCCCTTGGCGTTTCCTTTGGTCTTTTACAAGAAGTTACTTGGCGATGCCAATGGAGTGGGTTTTGCCGACCTCAAAGATGGTTTTCCAACGTTGGCCCGTGGGCTGCAGGCGCTGCTGGACTGGTCGGACGACGACGTCGAGCATGTATTTGGGTTCACGTTTGAAATAACCGTGGACAGCTTGACTCACTCCGGTCGCCAAGTGGCCATTCCTTTACTGCCCGGCGGTGACCAGATTCCCGTTACCAATGCCAACCGTCAGCATTACGTTGATCTATACGCTGACTTTGTTCTCAACCGTGCCGTCCAAGGCCAATTTGCGGCCATGCGCCAAGGGCTCATGCGGGTGGTTGATCACCGCCTGCTGACTCTCTGCGGCGGGCCATTAGAACTGGAGCGGCTCATGGTTGGGGAACGGGAGTTGGATTTTGCCGAATTGGAGCGCACGGCTGCCTACGAAGACCACTTCCACGCTCGTCACCCGTGCATTCGCCGCTTCTGGAACGTCGTGCACACTTTTACTCCCGAGCAAAAGCGAAAGCTCTTGTTGTTTGTCACCGCCAACGACCGGTTGCCCATTGGCGGGTTTCGCGCCATGACCTTTGTGATCCAGCGCAATGGCCCCGATTCTGACCGGCTGCCAACAGCACTGACGTGCTTTGGTCGGCTTTTGCTGCCTGAATACCGTCATCAGGCCAAGTTACGCGAACGGCTGTTGACGGCCATTGAAAATACACAGGGGTTTGGGCTGGCTTAGCCAACGCTGAATGCGCTGCTTTAGTTTTCGAAATTTCCCTCTTTGGTTGATTTTTTTGTAGCGATCCCAGCCTAGGCAGTTATCTATCGACTGCCATCTGTGTCCACCCTAAACTTAATGGCAGCACACTGTAAGTTTTTTTGGTTATGCGTATGCTCACCCATAGCCTGCACATAGGCCTCCTTTTATTGTACATTATCTTCAATGTTTTATTATTGGCATCCTATTGGGTCTCACCACGTATTAAACAAATCCTGATTCGAGGGGACATGCAAGTGTCCATAGTGGCGCAAAATCAACAGGGCTCTAGCATACCCCAGCTTAAAACCAATACACAGCACACCACGCACCCGTCGCTTTGCCAAGTGGTATGCCTTATTTCTTGAAATCGTTTGCCTGGCGGATGGCATCTTGGGCCAAATAGTGTTGGAATTTGGGATCTTGGCGTAGGGTCGCGGACAGCTTATCGAACGGCTCGAGCTTGGCCTTGAGGTCGTCGTTGATCAGGCCCACCGACTCAAAGAACTTGATCAAAAATTCGGCGTTGATATCAGCCCACGTCGTTCGATTTCCAAAGTAGTGGCCGGTTCCGTTCTTGGTCAAAATCTCGCCGTGCTTGGTGAGCAAAACGTCGGCAGCTTTCTCAAACCGCTTTTTGGCTTCTTCACGGCCTTCCTGCGGACCATAGTGGGCGGTAAAGCCCTGCAAGGCCACATCGTCCCAGTGGTCAATATAACTGTCCATCAGCGCACTTTCATAAGCATCCGCGCCGTACAGGCCAAACTTGGACGCGAGATACCGCTCAATGGCACGGCTTTCGCTCAGCGTAAACGTTTCGCCATTGGACAGGGTCTCGTACAAGACCGGCAGCTGGCCCAAAGGGGTGTGTGCCTTCTCGCTGGGCCAGTCAACAGTATACTTGTTCGCCCAGTCTGCCTGAGCGTAGTCGAGGATGGCACGAGAAATCTGTGCACGACCAGTGCCAGGGAAGTAGTGCAGCGTGTAAACGACCATGGTGACGGATGGACTGGTTTGGCGGAGAAAAAGAAACGCAAGAGTACAGAGGTTTGGTAACTGGTGTGAGGTGATGGCAAACGCTGGAAAAGCTGGGTTCTGAGGATAATGCTATGGGGTGGGCTGATCAAGGCTTATATATTGGGCGAGCGCTGCTCGGTTGCTGTTCCTCACCAAGGCAACCTAGGATTCTCTCGGCTCCACTGTTACTGCCAACCTTGAGCGTTAGCACACGCTATTGGCCACCATAGAGAATCCGCCCTGCCGCAGCTCGTGTCGGCACGGTGTCCGGCAATACGCAGCACCACGGAAAACCCGCCTATAATACCGACCAACCATTTGTCAGCCGTGACGGCGCTGGCTTATAATGGGCCAGTTCTTGTTGAGGTTTGGAATGTAGTGGAAGGAAAATGGCTTCCTTGTTTGTTCGCGAACCCCAGCAAGAAGGCCATAGAAGAGGATGAAAGTGGAACACTGCCGCCATCTGGAAAAGGAAGGGAGTGCCAATCATCGCAGCACCCTTTGAGTGCTTGGGGGATGAGAGCGCAAAATTGTTACCCAGCCAAGGCTCTATGCAGCACATACCCGCCATCAGGGTCAAAGGGACGCGAGTGCAGGAGCGACTACAGCTTGCTTAGTCAGCGACCAGATTATTTGTCAGCAAAAGTGCCTTAAACGTATATCATCTTGTGGAAAATCGGTTCGCCAGGGAGTCTGTCGATTATTGCGCTTTTCAAGGACCGCTCCAATGACGTACGCTCACAAGCAACGGCTAAGCACCGGTTGTCATCAAAAGGTGTCTATGTCGTACCAGTAATACATGCTCGCGTGCGCTGCAAGGCCAAAGTGTGGGTACCACCGTATGCCAAGTGTAGCGCTCATACCTGCTATGCCCTAATGCCTGGTGTGCCTTGCACAGTAGTGGTCAACTCAAACTTTTTTCCTATGAAAAGCAGCACAGACACACATTTACGCAATAATTGGTATCGGTCAATAGCCAGCCATTGGTTCTTTAATGGTGCGGATTAAAATTCTCGGACGGCCATATTTATTCAATCAACCTGCTGTGTCCAAAAACTAACAGTAATGATGCCAGAGTGATCAGTGACACCAGCATTTACGGCACCTATTTCTTGTACTCGGTTTTAGCGCGCGCAGCATAGCGCTCCAGTGCTCGGTTGGCTTTGGGGTCCTGTTCCAGCGCAGTTGCCAGCTTCTCAAAGGGCGCATCCAGCGCCTGCAAATCGTCGTTAAAATGCCCGCGCTGCTTGATCAATTGAATCACGAAATACGCAGCAAAATCGGCCCAGGTGGTGCGGTTGCCAATGTAATGCCCAGTGCCGTTCTTGGCCAGCATCTCGCCGTGCTTGGTAAACAGGTGCTTGGCGCTGGCATTGAAACGCTGGCAGAGTTCCTCACGCATGGCCTCGGGGCCTCGCGCCACATACCCCAAAGCCTGGAGGACTTCGCCCAGCTGGCTGATAATACTATCCTGCACGGCGTCGCTGTGCGCATCATCACCGTACAGGCCAAACTTGGACGCCAGATAGCGCTGGATGGCACTGCTCTCTGCCAACTCAAAGGTCTCACCGTTGGGCTGATGTTCGTACAGCACGGGCACCTTGCCATAGGGCGTGGTGGGTTTTTCCTGCTCCCAGTTCGACACGTAGCGGTTGCTCCAATCGGCCTCACCGTAGTCCAGAATGGCGCGGATGGTCTCGGCCAGACCTTCTAAATTAAAGTACAGCAGCTTGTAGGTCGACATGGCTGTCAGGCGAAATAAAATGCAATGGACAGATGCCACACGACTGGTATTCAGGGAATGAGGCTAGTTCGACTGGTCAAGCACGTTCAATGGGGCTATTGGATTTTGTGTAGTGGCAATTGGTTCAGCGTGGAGCCACTGGGTGGCGATTAAATAGGTGACGGTGTCCACCATAGGGCTCTCCTGCGAAGCCTATATACATGTGCTCCTACCAGTGCACCTTGCTACCCTGAAAAGTACCAATCAATTGGCACAGACATGTACTGGGAGCGTTAGTCGACGGGGTCAAGGAACGCCAAGCACTGTTAGAGTATATCGCGGTGGGCCCGACGAAATGCTATGACTACGACTTGATGACAAATGCCATGCATGACATCCTTCAACTGCTTAGTCAGCTAGTGAATGGGCGCCCCTTTGGTGCCTCCCAAGGTAGGACTGATACACCCGGTATCCATGAGCCCTCCTTGGTGGGCGGATGCCCCTTGATAAAGTGCACTATAGCTAATACATCCGTGGCAATGAAAAGAGTGGCGAAATCTTGGACTACGCAGTAAATTATGTGTAGTTTCTAATTTTTGGGCTGCTGTTAATATACCTGCAACGGCTTGGCACAGTTCAACAAGGGAAATGCTCATCATTGGTAAAAAATAAAAAAATTAGATCAGCCTTTGAAACGTGCATCGTTATCCTTATCCATGGCAGTCTCAGCTAGTTGCCACTTGCTCCCAAGGCACCAAAAACATGAATGGTGATAGCAGGGTAGAGGCGTGTTTTGAAGTGTCATAACTACTTAGTTGCCGTTTTAAAGCAAACTTGCGCATATTCGGCTTTAACTGCCGATGGTCATCCACCTTTAGGCTGTCATTTAAGGCTTAGGACAAAAATGCAATTGCTCACTATACAAAAATGGTTCTGCCATGCACACCGTCATAAAGCTCTGGGTTTATTGGTAATAGTCATCAATTCGTTAGCCAATTCAAGCCATGGTAGACTGTAGCAAAATCAATAAAGATGTCGACCAAAAAAAGCCAATTGGTGTCCCGAAAACGGATATTTGCCTACAACGCCGCCCTACTTCTTTGCCGCACGGCGGTTGGTAAAGCGTCGGCTGGTGGCATTCTGGGTACGTGGCGGCATTGGCTTATTAACTCGAGGGGACGTCTTGTACGCAGTCATCTCCAGGGGCATATCCGTGTCATTGTTGTAATGCCCTGCTGCGGTATCGGGTGCATTGATTTGCATCTGCTCAGCTGAGTCGCCAATGGTGACTTTTCTCGCAGCTGATTTGCGTGTCGGCCGAGGTGTCACCGCGGGTGCTGCTGGCGGACGGTAGGCGGGGCGTGGGAGGCTCCCTGGGATTTTCTCCATTGCAACACGTTCCAAGGTTTCGGCGCTCAGCGCACCCGCATTGGTGCTTTGGTGGCTAGGGGTTTGTTGACGGTACAGGGACTGCAATCGTGCTGACCGACGAGGGGTGAATGGCGTGGTCGTCGAAGAATTCATTAGCCCTTTCTTACCCGTCGATGGCAGGCACAGTGTGGCAATGTCACCTGAGGCTTCTCGGCCCTTGTTATGGGGTGTAGCGTGTCGTGTATTGTACGGGTTTGCCGGGGTTCGCGGAGCTGGCTTTCCTGATGACCCATTCAATCCATCGGCCTCATGGGGGCGGCTGTGACGCTCCGATGAAGCAGGACCCAGGGGCGAACGCATAGCGGGTAGGAATCCACGGCCCGAGTGCGATGGCGTTGCGTTGTAAGATGTACGGTTGGCCATTACATAAGTCACCGCTCGGCTACTCAGGGGCGAGGGTCCTGGAGTAGAAGGCGATGGCGCGGCGTCATGCTTTGGCCCGCTGCTCGGGCTATTGGTAAGGCCACGATAGTATCAATGTCCGCGGTGGTAGTCAGTATAAGCGGGTGACAATCCATAGGTGAGAAGGCGTTAGCAACGACAAAGATGCTCACAGGATGGTTTCTCACGGTCAATTAAAAGAAAGCAAGAGACCTTGCCATTACTACTTACCTGGAGAATTGCAACAGCTGGCTGGGAGTAGCTGGTGGCCCAACAAATGGACTATTTGCCAATGATGCCAACTTGGGCGAGTAAGGAGAAACGCTAATATGATCAAAAACGTACGCCGGCGATTGGTGTCGATGAGCTAGTTTCCCGCTGGCTGAAGGAGGCCCATCGGCCATCACAGCCTGATCTGTTGAGGTATCATCATCCATGTCGTCGTCGGGGAATAATGATCCCGTTTTGGCCAAAGAATCCCTTTGCTCATAAGCGCTGTCAGACTCCATGACTGAATTTTGATAGTGCATCTGCTTGGTGAGCGCTTGAAGAAGTGTGGTTTGAGGGGATGCCGACGCATGGCGACGATCCACAGAGTCTGAGGCCACATGGTTCAGCGACGGCATGCGTGCTGTTGGGCGGCCATCACGGTCAATAATGCGACGTCGAAATAGGGACAAGGGCGTCCTGTGAATCAGCTTGGACGCTGACAGCGGGGGCACGGACGGCGATGTGGAAAGTTTGGGTGTTGCGGTCGGAGTGGTCGGTAGCTTGTGTGCAAACGGGATGTCCTCGATCACGGTCACTGGTGTCGCTGGGCCCGTGCCCATAGTTGACGATTCAACATCGGGCTGAGGTACCGAGGTCACTACATCCGTCGATGTCGCTGTGGGCATATCCAGCAAGCTCTTTTGAACCTGTGGCAGCAGCAGGAGCAAATTTTCTACCAGCGGCAGTCGATTGTGGCGCACAGTTTGGTTGGCTGCGCCAGTCATGTGGGTCAATGATGGCTGAGCGTGGCTTGATGACTTGCGCTCCTGGGCCTGGATGGATTCGTGCAGCTGCACCGCTTCAACTTGCCGGCCATGTTGGATAAAATACACCAGCAAAAAGTCTCGACACACCCAGGGAGCATCATTGCGTTGGCAGTAACCCACCAAGAATCGCTCCTCTTGGGGAGTAAAAGGCAGTCCCAAGAGCGTGTACAGGTAGTCGCTATTTTCCAAATGGCAAAAGATAAAATCAAGCAACTGGCCAAACAACGCCAATGGACTTGACCTGGAGACACTGAAGGAAGCCTTAGCGAGGTCATGTGAGGCTTGGGACGCCTGGCGCCTCTGAAAGAGAAACGCTGCTTGCAAGTCGCAATGCAGGAGCACCGTCATGTGCACCGTAGGATCCACGGAGAAATCCGATCCCGCAGCGTCCGTTTGGACTTCCAAGTAATGCAGTGCTAACAGGTACTGTTCGTGGTCAATCCACGCCTGCAGCACCTGGTTGGGGTGCGGTACAGCCACTGCAGGGTTGATGAGAGCGGTAAATGCCTGACAATGACGCTCGTGATCCAGCGCCCAATACCCCATTACGAGGCGTGCGGATCCCAAAGGCACGACTTGAGTCGCTTGAAACGAAGCGGCAAGCGCTGCGTCTTCATAGTCCAAAAGCAGGTAGTAGATGGCCCTGTACTTGGCCAATAATGAACCCGCTGATGCTTCCGTAATGGTTATAAGCAGCTTACGCAGGTGTTGCCCATCTTTGGGTGGGTACGATTGCCGAGTGGCGATGCCCAATGGGTGGCAAAGGCGGTCCAAAAATAACTGGCCACCGGGGCTGTTGCGGCGGCGCTGGTGAAGGTACTGCAGAGTGGTAGGCTTGTACGGGAATGCGTTGGGGTGGAAATTGAACCATTGGTGGAGATCCAGGGGCAAAGGCAGCATCTCGCCCGTGGTGGGCGCTGGGCTGAGCCGAGAGGCAGCTGGGACCTGGGGTGCGGGAGCCGTGGCAGTGGTATGCCCGAGGATATGATACGGCGTTAGTAGAAGCCACTGGTCATCCGAGGTTTGTGTAGTGGGAATGGGGAGCAGTTCTAGCACGCTGTTCGATGCCAGGTCGCTCAGCACGAGTTCCGATCGTCGGTTGGCCTTGTGTTGATCAAACGACCAGTCTTGCACCACGAGGTACCCGGTCGCTGCCTGATTAGGGTAAACCGTTGAAATGGCTAATAGACGCACGGCCGAACCTTGGCGGGAACTGTGCTGCTCAGTGTCATGCGCTGATGTGTAACTGGGAGACAGAGCCAACAGGTGCTCTTCGCTTATGGCGTCCCCTGGCTGAGCAGTCGAGTGCACGGTCTGGCAAACGAATCGGGCCTTGACCGACTTGGGCCTCACTTCCAACGTGTATTCAGCAATGGGTGGGCCTGTCAGCGTGGCGCCTTTGGTCGTCGTGGTCACATTATACCCCACAAACAACCGATATATGTGCGTAGCAGCTTTGGCTTTGGACTTGGCTGTGGAATTGGCCATCACCACCACCAAGCGATCAACAGCACCGGCCACCCGATCAGGCTGAATCTGCTCCACACACTTGATGGTGGCTGTGGCGCATCGGCAGAGTCGAACAGTGCCTTGACTATCACCGACCACTAAGAGGCATGAGTTCGTTTGGTTATCCGAGGGCGCATCAGTGGGTGTGGGAAGCCAGTCCAAGGCGGTGATCACCATGTCTGACAGCCCAGTCACTTCGCCCGCCGGTTCGTAGATGATCCGATGCAAGGCGTTGGCTTCCTTGGGAATAAGGAGCCGATGCACTGTCACGATACCTTGCACCGTGCCAATGGCCAACAGGTACTGCCAGGCATCCTCTGGTAGCTCCGACATGGCAAATGGCGACTCGGTGGATGGCGGAGCAACACCTCGCGCGTTGGACGCTGGCATCATCGTTGGAGCGGAGAGCGCTACGATGCTGATACGTGTCATTACATGCACGGGCAGTGGGTACGTGACCAACGTGAATGGGTCAAAGCAAAACAGGTGGCTCTGGTCGGTCGCCCGGTTCCACGTCGCCACGATCAAGTAGCGCGAGGCCATACCCAGCAACGCGGGCGCTACGTGCACAATGGCTACATGGTCCAAGGGATCGTCGGTGAGCTGTGACAGGTGCAAGGTAGCTAGCACTGGGCCAGACCCGGTTGGTTGCAAGTCCAGCTTAGCAGTAGTGGACATGGTCAAGGCTGACTTGTACCCTGTGAGTCCGCAGACTTCCAAGTACTGCGCCGAGTAGCGGTAGTACCAGGTCGGCAGTTGGGTCTGGCTGCCCTGGGTGGGCGAGCTCGCGGTGTGCACATCGCCAAAACCGCCCATCAGCTGGCGCTTGTGCCAGGGCTCCAAGGGGTGAGTTCCGTCGACCGAGCTTAGATGTTGGTGCGGAAAGGGCTGTAGGGAGACGACGTGCTCCATGCTGGGCGATAGGTG
>JANBQA010000595.1:0-12359 GCA_027576955.1 Dimargaris xerosporica
GCCACGCCAAAGCCCTGGAGCATCTCGTCGACGCCACGGCCAATGATTTGCAGCCCGACCACTTTTTCTTCGGGCCCACACACCACCAGCTTAAAGATGGTGGGCGGCTTTTGCGGCGTCACGGCGTAGTACATGGCTGTGAACTTGGTCTGATACACCTTGATCTGGTCGTCGCCGTACTTTTTGCGAGCATCGGCCTCCGACAGCCCCACGTCGCCACACGGGGGATGCGAGAAAATCACCGTGGGGACGTTGTCGTAGTCCATCTTGGCCTCGGCATACTGTGGCCCGCCAAAAAGTCGATTACCCAGCGCGCGCCCCGCAGCAATGGCCACAGGCGTCAGCTCCTTGAGACCGCACACATCGCCCAGCGCAAAAATCCCCGAAACGCTAGTGGCCTGGTACTCGTCCACCTTGATGTAACCTTTGGAATCCAGTTCAATGCCAGCAGCCCCCAGGTTCAAATCAGCCGTGGTGGGGGCGCGGCCGACAGCCCACAACACGCAATCAAACGAGTCCGAGGTTTCCGGCTGGCCTTCCACCGTGTAGTGCAGGCGCAGGGGCAAATCGTTGCCGGTCACTTTTTCCACGCCCTTGACGCTAGAGTGGTACACCATATTAATCCCCACGCGCGACATTTCACCCTTGATGGTGTCGCTAATAATGTGATCAAAGTGGCGCAGGACGGCGTCAGTGCGCACAAACACCGAGACCTGAGTTCCTAGGGCATGGAAGATATTGGCGAGCTCGATGCCAATGTAACCGCTGCCGACCACGGCCACCTTGCGGGGCTGCTTTTCCAAGTCAAAGAACCCATCGCTGCTGATCCCGTGTTCGACGCCTGGCACCTTGGGGAAGATGGGATGGGTGCCCGTGGCAATCAGGATCTTGCTGGCCTGCAGTTGGTGACCATCCACCTGGATGGTGTCCTTGGATAGGAACGACGCAGCACCGTAAAAGTAGTCCACTTGTTCGCGCTCCAGGTTGCGCACGTAGATGCCGTTGAGGCGGTGTACGTAGTCGTCGCGCGCCTGTTTGATTTTGTTCCAATCAAAGCGAGGTTCGCCGTTCAGGGTGAACCCATAGTGCTTTGCTTCCTCCAAGGTTTCACGCACAAACGCTGTTGAGGATTCGTTTTTTTGTTTTGATACAGTCATATTGGAATGATCGCATAAAGTACTGTTAATAGCTATCGGCTTGCATTCAAGTAGTGCTCTGGCATTCCGCCAACCGGCAAACCGTTGGCTCCCAGGGGGGACGCCTGATAACGCCTATCTGGCGATAGTATTCTACTCAGCAATACTTACAGGTGTTGAACATGACCTTTTTGGGAACGCACCCAGCGTTGACGCAGGTACCACCCAAACGATGCGACTTCTCGACCAGAGCGACCCGGGCCCCATACGACGCAGCGCGACGGGCAGCGGCCAAACCTCCACTGCCGCCACCGATAACAATAAAGTCAAATGCCTTGACTGCGGACATGGTTGGGAACAGAACAAACAAAAGCTGTGGTTGCAGCGCTAAGACTATAGGGCTAGTGGGCGCCAAACACCGACAACTGATCACGAAATGGGAGAAGGGCGTGCTGAAAAGCGTAAAAGCTTACGCTGGGTTAAGTGCTGGTGGCCGCGTAATCAGCGGGAACCGTGGGGTTCCGAGTAAGACCGACACGGTTTCTGAGCGCCGTTTTAAGGGCGAAGCTGCCAGCTGAGCGGGTGACTGCACGCCATACCGCAGTGGTGACTGCTCATGCATGCTCTGGTCGCTTCGCCTTTGCTTAGTCAGCCGGGTGGGGCCAGCGTGGTCCCGGACGGAGCCCAGCATCCAAGAGCCGGAGAGGTCGCTCGCCACAAGCTTTGCGCAGCGCCACGGCGGCCAACCGGTACCGCAGCGTAGGGCATAGACAGTGGGGGCACTACCATGATTTGTGTCAAGGCGGTGCGCAGCACGTGGTCCAGTGCTTGATAGCAACCTGATCGTTTCGGAGTGGATTCGACCTTGTGTTCATGCGCCAATTGCAATGCCTGCTTCAGCAGCCAATTATTCGTGCTTGGCATGGCTTCAATCCCATTGGCGGATCGTGTGGCCGACGCTTGCTTGACCCAATACGCTGCGCTTCCGAAAAAGGGCAAACCAGCGCAGCGCAATGCCATCAAGCACGAGTGGACCGTGCTGGCGGGCGTCGTGCAAGACTGGCCGTCGCACCCACTGACCTGCGTTGCGCTCGGGACGGGCGTCAAGTGCCTGCGCCCCAGCCAGCTGCCCACCCAAGGCGAGGCGGTCCACGACTCCCACGCTGAAGTGGTTGCCCGGCGCTGCTTTGTTCGGTACCTGTTTGGGCAACTGCAGCAGTTTATGCAAACCCCAACCGAACGCCAGTCGGATTCGCTATGGGTGGTCGACCGCAGTGATCCGAACCGGTGGCAACTAAAGCTGCGAGCCGAGGTCAAGTTCCACTTTTATGTTAGTCAGGCCCCGTGTGGCGATGCCTCCATGGAACCACTGCTAGAATTTGTCCAGCGCCGGAGTTCCAGACCGGAACCCACCATTGATGCTATCACCACCGCTGGTCGCAGTTGTCCACCCGACACCGCCCATCAGGCGCCCACTACCGAGTCTGCCGATAACGATGGCCGACTGGTGAAACGGCGACGATGTCATGGTGCTGCCGCGGGGCCATCAGAGCAGGCCGCACCAGACCTTTGCCTGCCACTGCAGCGTGGCCGGGAAAACTTGCGGTGCCTGGGCGCGCTTCGCACAAAACCTGGTCGTCGCGACGCTGAAACCACGACCAGCATGGCCTGCAGTGATAAAATGGCCATGTGGGTAGCGCTTGGGCTGCAGTCAGCCCTACTCAGCTGCTTAATAAAGCCAGTGCATCTCCAATCGGTGACCGTAGGCGACTGGTACGACGCAACCGCTTTGCAGCGGGCCTTGCTTGACCGCCTCAACTATCCTTTGCCAACTCAGGCGGTGCCACCGGATCTCGCCATCCTGCCGACCACCCGCGAGTTCCCATACCGGCAATTTGCACCGCTCTCAGCAAACGGCGACTGTGCTGCCGAACGTGTCCCAGCTGACGCCGCACTGGCATGGCATCGGGGTGCTCTGCAGCCTGAAGTGCTGGTTCAGGGTCGGAAGCAAGGGTTTGCTGTCAAGAAAGACCAGCCCTACTCACCCAAAGGCCTGGCGAACATTAGCAAACGAGCCATGTTGGGTCTATTCGCCGAGACTATGGCCCAGTGGTGCGCCTATTTAGACGACCAAGGGCAAGCGCTGCAAGCGCATTGGGTCCGCACCGAGCTTGTGCAGAATCTCAGCACGCTGTCGTACAGTGAGGTCAAAGCCAAAGCTGTCGAATACCAGCGCAGCAAACAACTGCTGTTGGAAACCCGGTTCAGCCGTTGGGTCAAAACTCCAGCAACCGCTCAGGGGTTTACGCTCCAATAACGGGGTAGCCTTTACGTGGTATCTTTTCGTTTTCTTATAGTGGGGCGAATGGGGCCTATCCCCTCACGCAGGTCACGGCGACCACTGTGGTCCGTGAGTTCCCGAGATATGGGCCAGGCATTTGCCGCGTCGCTCTAAATTGGGGCGGGCAAAGGAACCGGGTTCGTGCGCATCATGCCGTCAGTTGGCCTCGCTTTAAGGGATTGTTACCTCTCCGTTCCATGTCCCTCTCTTGTGTATGGTGCTTCTTCCCTTGTGCCTTTGTTTAATTCCTGCCAGCGACCTATTGTTTTTTTCTGGCTAGGGTGATGTCGTCTCGAATTGTTGAATTGCGTCGTGTTTCTTAGGCCAGCACGCCTAGACCGTACTTTGCCCCCCTCCAACCCGCGACTGGCTTGCCTTTTTTTCATGCTTACACGCTTGCGTGGTGCACTTTTCGTAGCGCTTAACCTGGCCAAGGTCACCACCATTTGAGTAGAGAAAGACCAAGGGAGCTTGAAACAGCCCACCACTCTGTCATTGCGCCTACCACCTTTTTGGCCTCAACCTCACGGAGGTTTATATTATAAATAGCGAATCGTTCTCATGAGCTCGGTAATGCTTCGCCAATTAGCAGCGGTGGGGGCTTTGCGGCTCTCAGCCCACGCGCTCCAACCTGTGGAACTCATGACCGCTCGGCCTGCTGGCCCAATTAGCAGAAAAAGCCACGTATTGGTCGGACTGGCCCAGCACCCCAGTTTTGCACCATTGCACCGCGCGTCGGTCGGCGGTCGCACATACGCCAGTGGCACCACCACAGGGTTAGAATTCGATCCGTTGACTTCAGGGCTCGCCCCAGCGAGGCCTCAAGGTAGGGAAGTCGCTCACCAAGCACGAGGTCCAGCCCGAGGGTTGGAAATCCCGGTATCTGTTGCGCCTTTTTTTTCCCAATCAGCATGGATTAGCTCGAGTCTGTACGGTGGAAAACAATAGAAAAGGCTATTGCTAAATTATCCCAGCTTGGCTGGCTAAGCTCTCACTGAAACCTACCTGACGGCTAACGTTCCAGGAACACCAGGTCATGATGGGTACACTGTTTGCCTAATGGGGCCAATCCCTTGCGTTGATTCTCCGTGACAAACCCACCCACCCACACATATATATATTGGCTGTTGTGGACCTTGTGCGGGCCGACGACGGATCATATAGCCGGCATGGTAAAAAAGCAATCGACCGATACAGATACAGACATGCCCAAAAATCCGATGCGAGGCCCCCTTGCGGTATACGAGTCACTGGTGTCTGCAGGCCAACTAAAGCGCGATTCTTATCAGTGCACCATTGTCGCGCGCCTGCAGGACCTCTCGGATCAGTTGCGTGGCTATCAGCCTCGCCCAGCCCCGCCGCCTAATCTGTTGACCAAGGTACGTGCACTTATTGAGTCTTCTATATTCTTGCAAAGAGATTGTGTGACTCTATGCAGGGGGATGTTATCACTAAGCCAGTGCGTTTAGACGAGATCCCGCTGGGCACTATCAGTTGCCTTGAGAGATCATGTTTACGATCATAACCACAACGAAATCACGTTCTGTCATTACTGATCCATGGTGATTCACCGGGGTTTATTACACTTTTCTGTGTCTTCTTGGTCGGCATCAGTTGACCCAATCATTATTCTCTACCCGTAACCACCAAACCACCGGCTTTCCACGGGGCTTGTATCTGTAAGTACTGGCTGGTGTTTACAAGGTTGACCAGAAGCCTACCACTGCTTGTGAGCTTCCAATGGGAATCCCCACCGCTCAGCCGTTCTCTCAACTGCACTAACTAAAAAGGTTCCTTTTTTCACCACCTACATCAGGCCAAAGATGAACGGTGGTACGCGGTGATTTACCGGCCTAACCATCGTTTGTTTTGAACCAATAACCAAATACTAATATTAATGGTATTCAAATTGCGCGCTCAGGTACGGAAGCGTAGGTAAGTTTATTTTAATGTTATCTACGCCCAGCGGTGATCTTGGCCTGTAATTACCATATAGTCATTGGAACGCAGCCATCACCAGCTGTATGACCACCCTTGTAACTTGCAAGTCCAAGGACCAACGTACCAACGAAGTGGACTTGAAACATCACCAGCTGATTGTTCTGATGCCTTTTACCAATGCTTTCATGCTTTGACTCTTTTTTACAGGAACCGGCAAAACCATGCTCATGGACATGTTTTTCAACACCCTGCAAGCGCCAAAAAAGAAGCGGATACACTTTCATGCTTTCATGATCGACGTGCACAAGCGTAGGTCCTTAGCCAATAATACAATATTTCGTAAAGTTGTCACTTTGATAGATGCCAGTTCAATGACCTGCTGCGCACATACTTTATTTTGTCGTTATTTTTGGCTAGCGTTGCCATTGTCACGTTTTAAACCCCACTAATAGCTAGTTTTGAATCCGTAGCGTGATGGGCATTGTATATACCATTTATCGTTAAAGGCGTTCATCACTACCGGGAGAAGTTTTCGGCTCAAGCCGATGTCATCCCTTACATCGCCCGTGAGCTATCGAACGAGGCATCCGTGCTCTGCTTTGACGAATTTCAGGTACAGTGCAGGGTATTCATCCGGCTTAAACTATTGCATAGCGTTGATTCATGGTAGAGTGCGTGTTGTGTTCACCAACTTATTCTTTTTTGTTCTCTCTCAATGATGCCATATTGGGATAATCCATGGTTATGGGCCTATCTTCATGTGGGTGGATTAATGCCACGTTGATCCAGGTGACCGACATTGCCGACGCAATGATTCTGCGCCGGCTTTTTACGGAATTGTTCGATAGAGGCGTAGTGGTTATCACCACATCCAATCGCCACCCTGATGGTAAGCATAATGCGTGCGCTACAGTCTTTAAGTCCCCATGCATCCAAACCAATGGACTACCGCAGCTGTTGCGAGGGTTTTTTTTGGGTGCCACGAATATATTGTTCTCATCCTTGCTGATACTCGGATGCTATTCCTTACCTTTTTGGCATCCCTAGATTTGTACAAGAACGGATTGCAACGCCAGAGTTTCATTCCTTGCATCCAACTGCTCAAGGACCGCTGCCATGTAGTTCCCTTGGACTCGGGCACCGACTACCGCCGCCTGGAGCGGGAAACGGCCCAATTATACTTCACCCCGCTAAACCGCCATACGCAAGGCCACCTTGATCACATATGGCAAACATTGAGCGCTTCCCAATCAACGAAACCTGCTCTTTTGGAATTTTTTGGGCGCACGCTGCGTATTCCGTACACTGCCGGTAGTGCAGCCTGCGCTTCCTTTGTGCATCTGTGCACGCATCCGCTAAGCGCCGTAGATTACCTAGAGCTGACCAAGCACTTTCGAGTTCTGGTGCTGACTGATGTGCCACAGCTGGACCTATCACGCAAGAATGAAGCCCGGCGGTTTATTACATTAATCGATGCGCTGTACGAAAACCATGTGGTGTTGGTGATGTCGGCGCAAGTGCCCGTAGCACAACTGTTTCAAAGTTCTAACGATGCCAGCAAAGCAGCTTCCAGCGGATCTTCAGCGTCACTGGACATTAATGATGCCCATCGGATGCTGATGGATGACTTGGGTTTAAACGTCGCACAGGTAAGTGTGTGTGTAAATAGATAGGAAGTTTCGCTTCTGCTGATTGGGTTCAGCCAACAGTGGCTCGCGTTTTTCTCGGCTCAGATCAATGCATCAAAATACCGTGCCATTACTGCATCACCTCAACCGGAGTTTGTTGCAGCAGCTGTGCTTGCAGGGCGCTTGGATGGTGAGGACTGTTGTCTGACTAACCCATGACGCCGATTTTGTGTTGCTTCGTTTTTGCGGGGGGGGGTATGTCTGACCGTGTGACCTGGGAATGATGCCCATCGCCTCGTTTGCGCTATAGTTGTCCAGCCCTTTATTCACGGGCGAGGAAGAGGTGTTTGCCTTTCAACGAGCAGTCAGTCGGTTGGTAGAAATGCAGAGCAAGATGTGGGTCGAGATGGCCCGTTCTCACCTGCCCGAGACCTTTATTGACGATCAACTGGGCCATTAACGTACCGCATAGCAGGGGTAGCTATTGCTTTGATGTGCCAAAGCCCGAAAACCTACCCAATAAATACCATAATCAGCCTTACAAGGGTAGCAGCCAGCCAGATTAGGTACCAACCTAAGATTGCCCGCTCACTGGTCACAAGTATGTGCCACTATCTTTGCTTCTGCATTGGCAAGCACAAGCCCATACGCATTTTACTGTCCTTACCCCATCATTGCGGCCATGTCTGCATCCACGCCCACCATTGCCTCGTTGTCCGTCGAGGTCTGTTGCTGCTGTTTCCGTTTCTCCTTTTTGCGTTCCTTGCGCTGCCGCTTCTGTTCGTCCTCCTGGCGTTTGATCTCTTCGATTCGTTCGTCCAGATCTACCCACAGCCGAGGATATTTGCATGAGGCAAGCATATTGGTAGGTCTATCAGGGATCATAAGGCCATTATGTGGGTTTAGGACCCTACAGCAATCACTCTATATCTGCACTAGTAGCAATACAACGCCTGTAAAGGTCATTAGGCATTGTTTTTGGGTGGCTGGGCGGGAGAGGAAATGTTGCCACAAGCGCTATTTACTTACTGTATTCCTTTTTGGCCTGGCGCTTTTTTTCCTTGAGCATCGCAATCCGCGCCTTGACCTGCTCTAGGGTGCTTCGCTCGACGCGCATGGACATGCCGAGGTTGCGTTGATGCTTTATGCCATTGATGTGACTTAGGTACGCAATGCTGTCCTTGACAACACAGTCGCAAATCTTGCAATAGAACCCAGGTTGTTTAGCAGCACTGCCAGACGTTTGAACAACCTGCGTTTTGCCCAGGGTCGATGTTAGATTCACCTTTTCGGTTCGCGCCCGTAGTAAATCCCGGCTGGGCTGAACCGTGCGGCCATGGTGAAGCGGTTTGAGTCCTGTAGAGTTCAGCCGTAGGTGATAAATAATGAATGGTACTGACCACAGTGCGTTAGTTGATTATCCACCTGTGAAACGCTGGCTCTAACAATAATTCACAAACTATACCTTGGCGTAAGCTTCTTTCACTGTACCTTTACGCCGCCGGTCTTCGTCCTCTTCCTGCTCACGTTCTTGTCGGTCGCGCTCGCGCGCACGGCGTTCATACTCGTCACGATCCCATGTTCGCCGAAAACTTGTGTCTTTCTAGCAACAGAGGTTCATTGGCGTATGGCCAATGCAATGCCACTGGTTTACAAGAAAAAGTATTAGTGGAGTGTGGAGGCATGTTTTTACATCGTCAACTGTGAGCGCATTTTGACACTGAGCCGTTGCAGTTTCCTATTGGGTGTTTGGAATACCTAATCGTGGTTGCCAGACGGTCACGTACCGATTTGCTGTCGTAGTAACCAGACTTTTGGTCAGCCATGGCAGAGGAGACTCGAGGCCAGGCGAACCTTGGTATGGTATGGGTAAAGGTGAGGTGAGAGAAAAAATATAAGGGTTTGGTGGGAGCAGCGAAATGCCAAAGCAATGACACGATTTACAATGGTGTTGGAAAGTTGGACATTGGAGCGATTGGGTAGATGTCATGAAGGGCCACACCACGCCTTGAACGGGGCAACGAGGCGCCCTTTAGTTGTGTGGTGTGCCAGGCTTAAGTATGGGAAATGCTGGGGCGTGCTATATTTCAAACGTACACAAAGCAAGGCAGTGGCGGTTTGAGGGTTTGTTGGTGCTTTGTGGCCCATTACATTGATCTCACACTGCGTAGCATTTTCCTCTCGTTTTTAGCTTTTTTTTCGTTACTACAGCCGTAGTGGACGACACGGTGTGCAGCGGGGCTGCTCTGCGCGACCAGACAACAGGGCAACTAGTACTAGAACGGCGCTCCGTTGCCACGCAACCTTGAACACTGTTTATTCTCTCATTTTTCACCCCAATCACTAATCCAGAGCAGTAGTGCCCCAGTAGTGTATTGTGCGTGGCCTGATTGGCAAGTCCACAACCACAAGTCGCTCCAACCGACTGGTTCAATCGAAGAGCATGAATACCGCGGCCTCTTCCTCACATCCAGCGGACAGTGGTCTGTTCTACACCATCAAGCCAGCGCCGACCACTGGGTCGTCGCTCAACCTTGACTCGACAGGTACGGCCGCTGCCACTCCGCCTGCTGGATTCAACTCCGCTGCTCAACAACCCTTTGGCGCAACCTCCAACACTCCATGGCCAGCCAATAGCACGTTTGGGACGCCGCCGCGGTCGACATTGGCTGCTAGCTCTAATGCACCAGCGGCTTCTCCTCCCGCCGTGGCCAGCTCACCTTCGCCAGCGTATAAGATGCGACTGCGAGGTTTTAAATCACCGCATTTGGCCAGTCCTGCTAACCGTGATCGCTCCCAATTTGACCCGGCTACCCCACGTCAGCAGGGCTATGCGACATCGCCGCGCCCTGGTGCCCCGCATTCACCTGAACCTACTCAACAAGGCCGATGGATCCACCCTGATTTCTACCGGCTAAGCCACCTTCGCCTGAAGCAGGGTGTTACCGCCACAACGTTCAAACGGCTGCAGGTGAATGCTGGGGTATTAATTGGCCTGTTGATCCTATCGTACACCACCCCGTACACAGCTGTGCGTGGATTTCTTACAAACGTTATCGGGATCTCCTCGTCGTGGGTCGCCAAACTGGAATTTTCCGTATGTCTGATCTTGAGCTACAACGTGCTTGAAATGATTTGGAAGTTTATCAAGCCCGGGGCTACCTACAATGAATTAGGACTCACGCCTGAACAACGACGACTTTTGGGCCTAGATCCATCGATAAAACCAGCTCCCAATAGTCCTCCGCCCGTTAGCCCCCCACGTTATCAACGCCGACCACTCGAGGACGATCATTCCCAAGCTCGGCAGCAGTCACCAACCTATGCGCGCCTTCAGACCACGGCAGCATCGCCGCAAGCACCCAACCCCACTCTGGGGCAGGCCATCTCCCCATTCCGCACTGGTAACCTCACCCAGGTGCACTCGTCACCACTGGCTAAGTCGGGCCTCAAATTTCGCCCGATTACAAACTTGAACGATTTAAATGCAATGCTTGGTCCACAGGATGGCCAGGGCTCCCCCACTCCGGTCACCATGGTGCCTTCGACATCGCTGGCTCCCGCCAATTGGGGCTACCAAACCACTGGCAACACCACATTGGTATCACCAACGCCCAAGGCCTGGCATTCCACTGGCCCTTTGATGCCACTGGCTGGACCGACCGACCTATTTGGCTCCTACCCACAACCACCTCTGTCCTATGCGTCGCCTTATGGGGCGCCTCCCCAACCCCTGCAGCAACAGTGTGGAACGGTGCCATCGACCGCTATTGCCAATAGTATGGGTGCAGGATCCTCGCTCATGGCCATATCGCCGGGTCCGTCACTTCCATTTATAGGTGCTTACCAAACTGCACCGCCCAATTCACCGCCATACTTTAAGGACACGGGCAAAAAGGGCAAGCACGCCAAGCATCCCGACAAACTGATGGATAAGTATACGCCTGACGACGTAGGGACGTTACTGGTCAATACGCTGCACTTGAGCCCCATGGACCTGGACCAATTGGCGGAAAACACTCGACGCTGGTTTTCGGCTCACATTCTGGAGCCGTTGGTGACCACCATTCAAACCGTGGACGATGCCCTTTTGGCCAATGGTTTGGAGCACTTGTCCTGTGCGAAATTTAATTCGTTGCAGCAAACACCAGGTGCCCTCGCCATGGCGACCGCAACACTAAAGCCTCCGCATACGGCAATGAACCCGGCGGTGGTGGCCACTCCAGGGTTTGGAGCTGGCATGTTTGGCAATGCCGCCAAACCGACCTCGACCTTGGGGTTTGGAGGTTCCACGACAACCTCGTCTTATGGTGGCATGAGCGCATCTAGTGCTACGAGCAGCACGAAACCGCAAACCCTTACTGAGCTGGCCGCTCGGTACGGCTCGGATATGTTGGTTAAGACGCGGCTCAAGTTGGAAATGTACCTTGCGGTTCCTAATTGCCCATCCCGCCAGTACGTGATCGATCGTATTCGCACCCTGGCTATAAGCGGCGTAGTAGCATCCTACACTAGCGACGGCGGTGCACAAGAGGTGACGTTGGATGGCGGTGGCACCAAGCCTTGGACTTCGCCACCTTATCCCACCGATGCTCAACTGCTCTTTCACCTGTTTTGTGCCTATATGGATCTTATTACCCCGGGCGCATCCTTGGAGGCCAATGGCGGCCGCCCGTTCAGCTTTCGGTACATTGTGCAGGCCGACCAGGAACCCGACCCCAACCAGACGCTCCAGATTAAGCAATTTGCCAGGCCCCCGTCGCACTTTGCTGTGCTGTACGAGCGCGTTTGTTATGAAGTGCCCATGCGCCGCGATAGCCTGTTCTTTGCTGTGGCCACCTTTCTGCTCCTGGCCAAGGAGAAAGAGGCGGGCTATTTGGGCCTGCTCAATGTGAGCACCAAGAGCGTGGGATTGGACCTGCTCACGTCAAGGCTTAGCATTAATTCGCTGATTAGCCTATGAGAAACCCAGCAGATGTGTGTGGGCGATTAGTTGACGAGACTGGTGGTAAAGCTGCCTGGTTGCCCTACTCTCGAACCTGCTGGGCATTATGTGGTGGTTAACAGAGTAATAAAGTCATGGCAGTGCCGTAAGCGACATTTCCTAGAGCATATGCTAATTGCCATTTAGCCTGACCTGTACTGCAGAGCGATTGATTGCAGGTGCAGTAAACGTTCAGGACATAATGTATCGCATTAGACGTTGGCCATAAGAATTTCATAAATGTTGCAGGTGGCCATCGATGCATGCAATAGTGAACGCTGGCTTATCAAATACTGATAGTTGGGATTTATTGCACTAACCAAGTCACC